>JAJLRB010005317.1:0-95897 GCA_020976825.1 Odocoileus hemionus | reverse complement strand
GTTACACAATGGTTGTGTTGTTATAACACTGAGTGTGATGCCATATGAAGTGGATATGTCATAAGCATAGAGTGTGTGAAGTCATAGACAGAGTCATTGTGTGATGTCACATATATTGTGAATGTGATACCATATATATAGTGAATGTGATATCATACACAGTACGTGACATGTCATATCGTATATAGTGCGTGTTAGGTCATGAATAGAGTGCATGTGATGTCATAAATACTAAGGATGCTTGTCATAAAGTGTGGATATTATGTCATGTGCAGTGCATATGATGGCATACATATGCCACCTCGGAACTCTTACATAGTTGGTGTGATAATGTCGACAAAGTGGGTTTGATGACAAACAGTGGATGTGATGGAAGTAATAACATGTTTCAAGACAAATATAGAGCTTGTGTAGTCATAGACACAGTGTGGATGAGATCATATACAGTGGATATGATGTCATAAACATAGTGGGTGCCATGACAGATAAGCAATGGTATGATGATGACATCAAGAGTGGATTTGTTGTCATATAAAGTGTCTATCATGTTATACATGCAGTGTGTGTGATTTCACACGTACATAGGGTCTAATATAATCATTCAAGTGAGTGTGATTTCACCGATATAGTATGTGTGATGTCGGAAACCGTGGTTGTGTTGTCATTCATACACAATGTGAGATGTCATATATACTGAGTATGATGTCAAAAACATAGAAGGTGTCTTGTCACAGTTGCAGTGGCTGTGATATCACAAGTATATTGCATGTGATGACATAAACAGTTTATATAATGATTTATACAGAGTGGATGGGATGTCATGAATACAGTCTTGTGATGTCATAAAGAGTGTGTGTGATATCACATAGAATTCATATGACGTCATATATATAGTGGGTTTGAGGTCAAACATATTGCAGGTGTGGTCTAAGCAATACACGGTAAGTAATGACGGAGCTACAGTGGATGCGATGTCAGATATCCTGTGTGTGAGGGACATGAATAGAGAGGGTGTGATGTCATAGAGCGGTGTGACGTCGTACAGAATGAATGTGATGTCATGTGTAGTTCATATGATGTCATGCATATGGCGCTGTGATATCATACAAACAATGGGGCATATATCATCGATAATCTCGGTGTGATGACACACATTCTGTGGATGTGCTCTCAGAGATAATGGCTGTGATGTGAGATAGAGTAGCTTTGATGTCATGAACAGAGTGTTGTGGTGTCATAAAGCCTGGGTGTGATGTCGTTGATAGTGCATAATGTGCCATGCCTATAGTATGTGTGACATAATACATACACTTTTTGTTATATCACTGATACGGTGGGTGTGACGGCAGAAATACAGACACGGATGGTGTGATGTCAGATATACTGTTTGTATCGTCTCAACACAGTGTCTTTGACGTCAAATTTATTGGATAGGGATTCACAGACCCAGTGGCTGTGACGTTACAAATAAAGTGGTTGTGATATCAGAGGTATAGGGGGATGAGATGATGTCCTAAACCGTACATGTGATGTCGCATATAAGAGATCTGATGTCATGAATGTAGTGGCTGTGATGTCTTAAATGCTGAGGATTGATGTCATAAAGTGTGAATGTGATGTCATGTAGAGTGTGTATGATGTCATATGTATGCCAAGGGTGATGATTTCCATACTTGCTGTGATGTCATCGACACAGAGTGTGTGACGACACAGATCCAGTGGCGGTGATGTCAAATGTAGTGGGTGAGATGTCAGGTATAGTCGGTGTGGTGTCATGAAAGCAGTATGGGTGATATCATATATATTGGATATGATGTCATCAATATACTGGGTGTGATGTCATACATTTAGGTGTCTGATGTCATAAAGAGTTCATGTGACGTCATGCATACTGAATATGATGTCCTAGATAGACTGTGTGTGATGTCATACAGAGAGTGTGTGAGGTATAATTGATACACTGGGTTTGATGACACAGATACTGTGGAGGTAGTGTCAGATGTAGTGGGAGATGAGATGGCAGATATAACGTTTGTTGTTGTCTTGTGTGTGTGGTCATATATAGTGTGTGTGATGTCATGAATGCAATGGATGTAATGTGATGACTACAATTGTGTGAGTTCATAAAGAGTTGATGTGACGATATGTATAGTAAATAAGATGTCATACATAAAATGGGTGTGATGTCATACAAACAGTTGGTCAGAGGTCATCAATAGGGTGGATTCAATGTCAGATATAGTGGGAGAGATATCATGAGTGCAGTGCATGTGATGTCATATATAATCTGTCATGTCATTTAATGTGGATGCGATGCCTTGTGGAATGTATATGATGGTATACGTGTAGTGGGTGTGAGGTCATACATACAAAGGATGTGATATCATCGAAAGAGTGGGTGTGATGACACAGACACAGTGTCTGTGATATTAATAATATAGTGAATCTGATGTCATATACAAAGGATATGATGTTGTCTTACATAGTGCAAGAGATCTCATGAATACATTTGGTGTGATAACCTCAATACAGTGGATGTGAGGACCCAGATACCGTGGAAACAATGTCAAATAGAATGGTTGTGATGTCGTAGAAATGGTGGTTTGATATCATAAACTGAGGATGTGATGTCTTGTATGGTGAAAAAGTTGCCATACATATGCCGAGTGTGATGTCATGCCAAGAGTGGACGTGATATCAGTGGAGAGATTGAGATGGCAAAAAAACAGTGGGGGCAATGTCTAGTACAGTGGGTTTGATGTCATGCCTGAAGTGGATGTGGCAGCATAAATTCTGTGGTTTGGTGGGATAGAGTGGATATGATGTCATCTGAAGTGCAAATGATGTCATATATATGCCGAGTGTGAAATCAACCACACACAGTGTTGTATGTCATATATTGTGGATATGATGTCATAAATAGAGTGGACAGGATGTCAGCCGAATACTGGCTGCGATATGATACATAGAGTGGCTGTGATATCATTGGTAGAGTCGGTGTGATAACACATATATACTGGAAATGAGGTCAGATATAGTGGATGTAATGTCTGGTATAGTGGACTTGATGTCATAAATAAAGAGGTGTGAGGTCAAAAAGAGTGGATGTGATGTCATATGTAGTCCATATGATGTCATACATATAGTGGGTGTGATGTCATGCATACACTGGGTTAGATAAAATTGGTACATTGCGTGTGTTTACACAGATACAATGCGTGTGATGTCAGACATAGTGGCTGTGAAGTTACACAATGGTTGTGTTGTTATAACACTGAGTGTGATGCCATATGAAGTGGATATGTCATAAGCATAGAGTGTGTGAAGTCATAGACAGAGTCATTGTGTGATGTCACATATATTGTGAATGTGATACCATATATATAGTGAATGTGATATCATACACAGTACGTGACATGTCATATCGTATATAGTGCGTGTTAGGTCATGAATAGAGTGCATGTGATGTCATAAATACTAAGGATGCTTGTCATAAAGTGTGGATATTATGTCATGTGCAGTGCATATGATGGCATACATATGCCACCTCGGAACTCTTACATAGTTGGTGTGATAATGTCGACAAAGTGGGTTTGATGACAAACAGTGGATGTGATGGAAGTAATAACATGTTTCAAGACAAATATAGAGCTTGTGTAGTCATAGACACAGTGTGGATGAGATCATATACAGTGGATATGATGTCATAAACATAGTGGGTGCCATGACAGATAAGCAATGGTATGATGACATCAAGAGTGGATTTGTTGTCATATAAAGTGTCTATCATGTTATACATGCAGTGTGTGTGATTTCACACGTACATAGGGTCTAATATAATCATTCAAGTGAGTGTGATTTCACCGATATAGTATGTGTGATGTCGGAAACCGTGGTTGTGTTGTCATTCATACACAATGTGAGATGTCATATATACTGAGTATGATGTCAAAAACATAGAAGGTGTCTTGTCACAGTTGCAGTGGCTGTGATATCACAAGTATATTGCATGTGATGATGACAAAAAGTTTTTATATAATGATTTATACAGAGTGGATGGGATGTCATGAATACAGTCTTGTGATGTCATAAAGAGTGTGTGTGATATCACATAGAATTCATATGACGTCATATATATAGTGGGTTTGAGGTCAAACATATTGCAGGTGTGGTCTAAGCAATACACGGTAAGTAATGACGGAGCTACAGTGGATGCGATGTCAGATATCCTGTGTGTGAGGACATGAATAGAGAGGGTGTGATGTCATAGAGCGGGTGTGACGTCGTACAGAATGAATGTGATGTCATGTGTAGTTCATATGATGTCATGCATATGGCGCTGTGATATCATACAAACAATGGGGCATATATCATCGATAATCTCGGTGTGATGACACACATTCTGTGGATGTGCTCTCAGAGATAATGGCTGTGATGTGAGATAGAGTAGCTTTGATGTCATGAACAGAGTGTTGTGGTGTCATAAAGCCTGGGTGTGATGTCGTTGATAGTGTGCATATGTGTGCCATGCCTATAGTATGTGTGACATAATACATTTTTTTTTTGTTATATCACTGATACGGTGGGTGTGACGGCAGAAATACAGACACGGATGGTGTGATGTCAGATATACTGTTTGTATCGTCTCAACACAGTGTCTTTGACGTCAAATTTATTGGATAGGGATTCACAGACCCAGTGGCTGTGACGTTACAAATAAAGTGGTTGTGATATCAGAGGTATAGGGGATGAGATGTCCTAAACCGTACATGTGATGTCGCATATAAGAGATCTGATGTCATGAATGTAGTGGCTGTGATGTCTTAAATGCTGAGGATTGATGTCATAAAGTGTGAATGTGATGTCATGTAGAGTGTGTATGATGTCATATGTATGCCAAGGGTGATGATTTCCATACTTGCTGTGATGTCATCGACACAGAGTGTGTGACGACACAGATCCAGTGGCGGTGATGTCAAATGTAGTGGGTGAGATGTCAGGTATAGTCGGTGTGGTGTCATGTCATGAAAGCAGTATGGTGATGATATATATATATATGGATATGATGTCATCAATATACTGGGTGTGATGTCATACATTTAGGTGTCTGATGTCATAAAGAGTTCATGTGACGTCATGCATACTGAATATGATGTCCTAGATAGACTGTGTGTGATGTCATACAGAGAGTGTGTGAGGTATAATTGATACACTGGGTTTGATGACACAGATACTGTGGAGGTAGTGTCAGATGTAGTGGGTGAGATGGCAGATATAACGTTTGTCTTGTTGTCTGTGTGTGTGTGGTCATATATAGTGTGTGTGATGTCATGAATGCAATGGATGTAATGTGATGACTACAATTGTGTGAGTTCATAAAGAGTTGATGTGACGATATGTATAGTAAATAAGATGTCATACATAAAATGGGTGTGATGTCATACAAACAGTTGGTCAGAGGTCATCAATAGGGTGGATTCAATGTCAGATATAGTGGGAGAGATATCATGAGTGCAGTGCATGTGATGTCATATATATATATAATCTGTCATGTCATTTAATGTGGATGCGATGCCTTGTGGAATGTATATGATGGTATACGTGTAGTGGGTGTGAGGTCATACATACAAAGGATGTGATATCATCGAAAGAGTGGGTGTGATGACACAGACACAGTGTCTGTGATATTAATAATATAGTGAATCTGATGTCATATACAAAGGATATGATGTTGTCTTACATAGTGCAAGAGATCTCATGAATACATTTGGTGTGATAACCTCAATACAGTGGATGTGAGGACCCAGATACCGTGGAAACAATGTCAAATAGAATGGTTGTGATGTCGTAGAAATGGTGGTTTGATATCATAAACTGAGGATGTGATGTCTTGTATGGTGAAAAAGTTGCCATACATATGCCGAGTGTGATGTCATGCCAAGAGTGGACGTGATATCAGTGGAGAGATTGAGATGGCAAAAAAAAACAGTGGGGGCAATGTCTAGTACAGTGGGTTTGATGTCATGCCTGAAGTGGATGTGGCAGCATAAATTCTGTGGTTTGGTGGGATAGAGTGGATATGATGTCATCTGAAGTGCAAATGATGTCATATATATGCCGAGTGTGAAATCAACCACACACAGTGTTGTATGTCATATATTGTGGATATGATGTCATAAATAGAGTGGACAGGATGTCAGCCGAATACTGGCTGCGATATGATACATAGAGTGGCTGTGATATCATTGGTAGAGTCGGTGTGATAACACATATATCCTGGAAATGAGGTCAGATATAGTGGATGTAATGTCTGGTATAGTGGACTTGATGTCATAAATAAAGAGGTGTGAGGTCAAAAAGAGTGGATGTGATGTCATATGTAGTCCATATGATGTCATATATATAGTGGGTGTGATGTCATACATACACTGGGTTAGATAAAATTGGTACATTGCGTGTGTTTACACAGATACAATGCGTGTGATGTCAGACATAGTGGCTGTGAAGTTACACAATGGTTGTGTTGTTTATAACACTGAGTGTGATGCCATATGAAGTGGATATGTCATAAGCATAGAGTGTGTGAAGTCATAGACAGAGTCATTGTGTGATGTCACATATATTGTGAATGTGATACCATATATATAGTGAATGTGATATCATACACAGTACGTGACATGTCATATCGTATATAGTGCGTGTTAGGTCATGAATAGAGTGCATGTGATGTCATAAATACTAAGGATGCTTGTCATAAAGTGTGGATATTATGTCATGTGCAGTGCATATGATGGCATACATATGCCACCTCGGAACTCTTACATAGTTGGTGTGATAATGTCGACAAAGTGGGTTTGATGACAAACAGTGGATGTGATGGAAGTAATAACATGTTTCAAGACAAATATAGAGCTTGTGTAGTCATAGACACAGTGTGGATGAGATCATATACAGTGGATATGATGTCATAAACATAGTGGGTGCCATGACAGATAAGCAATGGTATGATGACATCAAGAGTGGATTTGTGTCATATAAAGTGTCTATCATGTTATACATGCAGTGTGTGTGATTTCACACGTACATAGGGTCTAATATAATCATTCAAGTGAGTGTGATTTCACCGATATAGTATGTGTGATGTCGGAAACCGTGGTTGTGTTGTCATTCATACACAATGTGAGATGTCATATATACTGAGTATGATGTCAAAAACATAGAAGGTGTCTTGTCACAGTTGCAGTGGCTGTGATATCACAAGTATATTGCATGTGATGACATAAACAGTTTATATAATGATTTATACAGAGTGGATGGGATGTCATGAATACAGTCTTGTGATGTCATAAAGAGTGTGTGTGATATCACATAGAATTCATATGACGTCATATATATAGTGGGTTTGAGGTCAAACATATTGCAGGTGTGGTCTAAGCAATACACGGTAAGTAATGACGGAGCTACAGTGGATGCGATGTCAGATATCCTGTGTGTGAGGACATGAATAGAGAGGGTGTGATGTCATAGAGCGGTGTGTGACGTCGTACATGAATGAATGTGATGTCATGTGTAGTTCATATGATGTCATGCATATGGCGCTGTGATATCATACAAACAATGGGGCATATATCATCGATAATCTCGGTGTGATGACACACATTCTGTGGATGTGCTCTCAGAGATAATGGCTGTGATGTGAGATAGAGTAGCTTTGATGTCATGAACAGAGTGTTGTGGTGTCATAAAGCCTGGGTGTGATGTCGTTGATAGTGCATAATGTGCCATGCCTATAGTATGTGTGACATAATACATACACTTTTTGTTATATCACTGATACGGTGGGGGTGTGACGGCAGAAATACAGACACGGATGGTGTGATGTCAGATATACTGTTTGTATCGTCTCAACACAGTGTCTTTGACGTCAAATTTATTGGATAGGGATTCACAGACCCAGTGGCTGTGACGTTACAAATAAAGTGGTTGTGATATCAGAGGTATAGGGGATGAGATGTCCTAAACCGTACATGTGATGTCGCATATAGAGATCTGATGATCTGATGTCATGAATGTAGTGGCTGTAAATGTCTTAAATGCTGAGGATTGATGTCATAAAGTGTGAATGTGATGTCATGTAGAGTGTGTATGATGTCATATGTATGCCAAGGGTGATGATTTCCATACTTGCTGTGATGTCATCGACACAGAGTGTGTGACGACACAGATCCAGTGGCGGTGATGTCAAATGTAGTGGGTGAGATGTCAGGTATAGTCGGTGTGGTGTCATGAAAGCAGTATGGGTGATATCATATATATTGGATATGATGTCATCAATATACTGGGTGTGATGTCATACATTTAGGTGTCTGATGTCATAAAGAGTTCATGTGACGTCATGCATACTGAATATGATGTCTAGATAGATAGACTGTGTGTGATGATGTACAGAGAGTGTGTGAGGTATAATTGATACACTGGGTTTGATGACACAGATACTGAGGTAGTGTCAGAGTGTAGATGGTGAGATGGCAGATATAACGTTTTTGTTGTTGTCTGTGTGTGTGTGGTCATATATGTGTGTGTGTGATGTCATGAATGCAATGGATGTAATGTGATGACTACAATTGTGTGAGTTCATAAAGAGTTGATGTGACGATATGTATAGTAAATAAGATGTCATACATAAAAAAATGGGTGTGATGTCATACAAACAGTTGGTCAGAGGTCATCAATAGGGTGGATTCAATGTCAGATATAGTGGGAGAGATATCATGAGTGCAGTGCATGTGATGTCATATATAATCTGTCATGTCATTTAATGTGGATGCGATGCCTTGTGGAATGTATATGATGGTATACGTGTAGTGGGTGTGAGGTCATACATACAAAGGATGTGATATCATCGAAAGAGTGGGTGTGATGACACAGACAGTGTGTCTGTGATATTAATAATATAGTGAATCTGATGTCATATACAAAGGATATGATGTTGTCTTACATAGTGCAAGAGATCTCATGAATACATTTGGTGTGATAACCTCAATACAGTGGAGTGGATGTGAGGACCCAGATACCGTGGAAACAATGTCAAATAGAATGGTTGTGATGTCGTAGAAATGGTGGTTTGATATCATAAACTGAGGATGTGATGTCTTGTATGGTGAAAAAGTTGCCATACATATGCCGAGTGTGATGTCATGCCAAGAGTGGACGTGATATCAGTGGAGAGATTGAGATGGCAAAAAAACAGTGGGGGCAATGTCTAGTACAGTGGGTTTGATGTCATGCCTGAAGTGGATGTGGCAGCATAAATTCTGTGGTTTGGTGGGATAGAGTGGATATGATGTCATCTGAAGTGCAAATGATGTCATATATATGCCGAGTGTGAAATCAACCACACACAGTGTTGTATGTCATATATTGTGGATATGATGTCATAAATAGAGTGGACAGGATGTCAGCCGAATACTGGCTGCGATATGATACATAGAGTGGCTGTGATATCATTGGTAGAGTCGGTGTGATAACACATATATCCTGGAAATGAGGTCAGATATAGTGGATGTAATGTCTGGTATAGTGGACTTGATGTCATAAATAAAGAGGTGTGAGGTCAAAAAAGAGTGGATGTGATGTCATATGTAGTCCATATGATGTCATACATATAGTGGGTGTGATGTCATACATACACTGGGTTAGATAAAATTGGTACATTGCGTGTGTTTACACAGATACAATGCGTGTGATGTCAGACATAGTGGCTGTGAAGTTACACAATGGTTGTGTTGTTATAACACTGAGTGTGATGCCATATGAAGTGGATATGTCATAAGCATAGAGTGTGTGAAGTCATAGACAGAGTCATTGTGTGATGTCACATATATTGTGAATGTGATACCATATATATAGTGAATGTGATATCATACACAGTACGTGACATGTCATATCGTATATAGTGCGTGTTAGGTCATGAATAGAGTGCATGTGATGTCATAAATACTAAGGATGCTTGTCATAAAGTGTGGATATTATGTCATGTGCAGTGCATATGATGGCATACATATGCCACCTCGGAACTCTTACATAGTTGGTGTGATAATGTCGACAAAGTGGGTTTGATGACAAACAGTGGATGTGATGGAAGTAATAACATGTTTCAAGACAAATATAGAGCTTGTGTAGTCATAGACACAGTGTGGATGAGATCATATACAGTGGATATGATGTCATAAACATAGTGGGTGCCATGACAGATAAGCAATGGTATGATGACATCAAGAGTGGATTTGTTGTCATATAAAGTGTCTATCATGTTATACATGCAGTGTGTGTGATTTCACACGTACATAGGGTCTAATATAATCATTCAAGTGAGTGTGATTTCACCGATATAGTATGTGTGATGTCGGAAACCGTGTTGTGTTGTCATTCATACACAATGTGAGATGTCATATATACTGAGTATGATGTCAAAAACATAGAAGGTGTCTTGTCACAGTTGCAGTGGCTGTGATATCACAAGTATATTGCATGTGATGATACAACAACAGTTATATATAATGATTTATACAGAGTGGATGGGATGTCATGAATACAGTGATGTCATAAAGTGTGTGTGATGTCATAAAGAGTGTGTGTGTGATATCACATAGAATTCATATGACGTCATATATATAGTGGGTTTGAGGTCAAACATATTGCAGGTGTGGTCTAAGCAATACACGGTAAGTAATGACGGAGCTACAGTGGATGCGATGTCAGATATCCTGTGTGTGAGGACATGAATAGAGAGGGTGTGATGTCATAGAGCGTGTGTGTGACGTCGTACAGAATGAATGTGATGTCATGTGTAGTTCATATGATGTCATGCATATGGCGCTGTGATATCATACAAACAATGGGGCATATATCATCGATAATCTCGGTGTGATGACACACATTCTGTGGATGTGCTCTCAGAGATAATGGCTGTGATGTGAGATAGAGTAGCTTTGATGTCATGAACAGAGTGTTGTGGTGTCATAAAGCCTGGGTGTGATGTGTTGATATAATGTGTGCCTATAGTATGTGTGACATAATACATTTTTTTTTGTTATATCACTGTGGGTGGGTGTGACGGCAGAAATACAGACACGGATGGTGTGATGTCAGATATACTGTTTGTATCGTCTCAACACAGTGTCTTTGACGTCAAATTTATTGGATAGGGATTCACAGACCCAGTGGCTGTGACGTTACAAATAAAGTGGTTGTGATATCAGAGGTATAGGGGATGAGATGTCCTAAACCGTACATGTGATGTCGCATATAAGAGATCTGATGTCATGAATGTAGTGGCTGTGATGTCTTAAATGCTGAGGATTGATGTCATAAAGTGTGAATGTGATGTCATGTAGAGTGTGTATGATGTCATATGTATGCCAAGGGTGATGATTTCCATACTTGCTGTGATGTCATCGACACAGAGTGTGTGACGACACAGATCCAGTGGCGGTGATGTCAAATGTAGTGGGTGAGATGTCAGGTATAGTCGGTGTGGTGTCATGAAAGCAGTATGGGTGATATCATATATATTGGATATGATGTCATCAATATACTGGGTGTGATGTCATACATTTAGGTGTCTGATGTCATAAAGAGTTCATGTGACGTCATGCATACTGAATATGATGTCCTAGATAGACTGTGTGTGATGTCATACAGAGAGTGTGTGAGGTATAATTGATACACTGGGTTTGATGACACAGATACTGTGGAGGTAGTGTCAGATGTAGTGGGTGAGATGGCAGATATAACGTTTGAGTTGTCTTGTGTGTGTGGTCATATATAGTGTGTGTGATGTCATGAATGCAATGGATGTAATGTGATGACTACAATTGTGTGAGTTCATAAAGAGTTGATGTGACGATATGTATAGTAAATAAGATGTCATACATAAAATGGGTGTGATGTCATACAAACAGTTGGTCAGAGGTCATCAATAGGGTGGATTCAATGTCAGATATAGTGGGAGAGATATCATGAGTGCAGTGCATGTGATGTCATATATAATCTGTCATGTCATTCATTTAATGTGGATTTAATGTGGATGCGATGCCTTGTGGAATGTATATGATGGTATACGTGTAGTGGGTGTGAGGTCATACATACAAAGGATGTGATATCATCGAAAGAGTGGGTGTGATGACACAGACACAGTGTCTGTGATATTAATAATATAGTGAATCTGATGTCATATACAAAGGATATGATGTTGTCTTACATAGTGCAAGAGATCTCATGAATACATTTGGTGTGATAACCTCAATACAGTGGATGTGAGGACCCAGATACCGTGGAAACAATGTCAAATAGAATGGTTGTGATGTCGTAGAAATGGTGGTTTGATATCATAAACTGAGGATGTGATGTCTTGTATGGTGAAAAAGTTGCCATACATATGCCGAGTGTGATGTCATGCCAAGAGTGGACGTGATATCAGTGGAGAGATTGAGATGGCAAAAAAAAACAGTGGGGGCAATGTCTAGTACAGTGGGTTTGATGTCATGCCTGAAGTGGATGTGGCAGCATAAATTCTGTGGTTTGGTTTGGTGGGATAGAGTGGATATGATGTCATCTGAAGTGCAAATGATGTCATATATATGCCGAGTGTGAAATCAACCACACACAGTGTTGTATGTCATATATTGTGGATATGATGTCATAAATAGAGTGGACAGGATGTCAGCCGAATACTGGCTGCGATATGATACATAGAGTGGCTGTGATATCATTGGTAGAGTCGGTGTGATGTGATAACACATATATCCTGGAAATGAGGTCAGATATAGTGGATGTAATGTCTGGTATAGTGGACTTGATGTCATAAATAAAGAGGTGTGAGGTCAAAAAGAGTGGATGTGATGTCATATGTAGTCCATATGATGTCATACATATAGTGGGTGTGATGTCATACATACACTGGGTTAGATAAAATTGGTACATTGCGTGTGTTTACACAGATACAATGCGTGTGATGTCAGACATAGTGGCTGTGAAGTTACACAATGGTTGTGTTGTTATAACACTGAGTGTGATGCCATATGAATGGAATGGAAGTGGATATGTCATAAGCATAGAGTGTGTGAAGTCATAGACAGAGTCATTGTGTGATGTCACATATATTGTGAATGTGTGATATATATATATATAGTGAATGTGATATCAGTACACAGTACGTGACATGTCATATCGTATATAGTGCGTGTTAGGTCATGAATAGAGTGCATGTGATGTCATAAATACTAAGGATGCTTGTCATAAAGTGTGGATATTATGTCATGTGCAGTGCATATGATGGCATACATATGCCACCTCGGAACTCTTACATAGTTGGTGTGATAATGTCGACAAAGTGGGTTTGATGACAAACAGTGGATGTGATGGAAGTAATAACATGTTTCAAGACAAATATAGAGCTTGTGTAGTCATAGACACAGTGTGGATGAGATCATATACAGTGGATATGATGTCATAAACATAGTGGGTGCCATGACAGATAAGCAATGGTATGATGACATCAAGAGTGGATTTGTTGTCATATAAAGTGTGTCTACATGTTATTATGCATGTGTGTGTGTGTGTGATTTCACACGTACATAGGGTCTAATATAATCATTCAAGTGAGTGTGATTTCATATATATATATATGTATGTGTGATGTCGGAAACCGTGGTTGTGTTGTCATTCATACACAATGTGAGATGTCATATATACTGAGTATGATGTCAAAAACATAGAAGGTGTCTTGTCACAGTTGCAGTGGCTGTGATATCACAAGTATATTGCATGTGATGACATAAACAGTTTATATAATGATTTATACAGAGTGGATGGGATGTCATGAATACAGTCTTGTGATGTCATAAAGAGTGTGTGTGATATCACATAGAATTCATATGACGTCATATATATAGTGGGTTTGAGGTCAAACATATTGCAGGTGTGGTCTAAGCAATACACGGTAAGTAATGACGGAGCTACAGTGGATGCGATGTCAGATATCCTGTGTGTGAGGACATGAATAGAGAGGGTGTGATGTCATAGAGCGGTGTGACGTCGTACAGAATGAATGTGATGTCATGTGTAGTTCATATGATGTCATGCATATGGCGCTGTGATATCATACAAACAATGGGGCATATATCATCGATAATCTCGGTGTGATGACACACATTCTGTGGATGTGCTCTCAGAGATAATGGCTGTGATGTGAGATAGAGTAGCTTTGATGTCATGAACAGAGTGTTGTGGTGTCATAAAGCCTGGGTGTGATGTCGTTGATAGTGCATAATGTGCCATGCCTATAGTATGTGTGACATAATACATACACTTTTTGTTATATCACTGATACGGTGGGTGTGACGGCAGAAATACAGACATGGGATGGTGTGATGTCAGATATACTGTTTGTATCGTCTCAACACAGTGTCTTTGACGTCAAATTTATTGGATAGGGATTCACAGACCCAGTGGCTGTGACGTTACAAATAAAGTGGTTGTGATATCAGAGGTATAGGGGATGAGATGTCCTAAACCGTACATGTGATGTCGCATATAAGAGAGATCTGATGTCATGAATGTAGTGGCTGTGATGTCTTAAATGCTGAGGATTGATGTCATAAAGTGTGAATGTGATGTCATGTAGAGTGTGTATGATGTCATATGTATGCCAAGGGTGATGATTTCCATACTTGCTGTGATGTCATCGACACAGAGTGTGTGACGACACAGATCCAGTGGCGGTGATGTCAAATGTAGTGGGTGAGATGTCAGGTATAGTCGGTGTGGTGTCATGAAAGCAGTATGGGTGATATCATATATATTGGATATGATGTCATCAATATACTGGGTGTGATGTCATACATTTAGGTGTCTGATGTCATAAAGAGTTCATGTGACGTCATGCATACTGAATATGATGTCCTAGATAGACTGTGTGTGTGTGATGTCATACAGAGAGTGTGTGAGGTATAATTGATACACTGGGTTTGATGACACAGATACTGTGGAGGTAGTGTCAGATGTAGTGGGTGAGATGGCAGATATAACGTTTGAGTTGTCTTGTGTGTGTGGTCATATATATGTGTGTGTGTGATGTCATGAATGCAATGGATGTAATGTGATGACTACAATTGTGTGAGTTCATAAAGAGTTGATGTGACGATATGTATAGTAAATAAGATGTCATACATAAAATGGGTGTGATGTCATACAAACAGTTGGTCAGAGGTCATCAATAGGGTGGATTCAATGTCAGATAGTAGTGGGAGAGATATCATGAGTGCAGTGCATGTGATGTCATATATAATCTGTCATGTCATTTAATGTGGATGCGATGCCTTGTGGAATGTATATGATGGTATACGTGTAGTGGGTGTGAGGTCATACATACAAAGGATGTGATATCATCGAAAGAGTGGGTGTGATGACACAGACACAGTGTCTGTGATATTAATAATATAGTGAATCTGATGTCATATACAAAGGATATGATGTTGTCTTACATAGTGCAAGAGATCTCATGAATACATTTGGTGTGATAACCTCAATACAGTGGATGTGAGGACCCAGATATACCGTGGAAAAACAATGTCAAATAGAATGGTTGTGATGTCGTAGAAATGGTGGTTTGATATCATAAACTGAGGATGTGATGTCTTGTATGGTGAAAAAGTGAAAAAGTTGCCATACATATGCCGAGTGTGATGTCATGCCAAGAGTGGACGTGATATCAGTGGAGAGATTGAGATGGCAAAAAAACAGTGGGGGCAATGTCTAGTACAGTGGGTTTGATGTCATGCCTGAAGTGGATGTGGCAGCATAAATTCTGTGGTTTGGTGGGATAGAGTGGATATGATGTCATCTGAAGTGCAAATGATGTCATATATATGCCGAGTGTGAAATCAACCACACACAGTGTTGTATGTCATATATTGTGGATATGATGTCATAAATAGAGTGGACAGGATGTCAGCCGAATACTGGCTGCGATATGATACATAGAGTGGCTGTGATATCATTGGTAGAGTCGGTGTGATAACACATATATCCTGGAAATGAGGTCAGATATAGTGGATGTAATGTCTGGTAGTCTGGTATAGTGGACTTGATGTCAAAAAATAAAGAGGTGTGAGGTCAAAAAAGAGTGGATGTGATGTCATATGTAGTCATATGATGTCATACATATAGTGGGTGTGATGTCATACATACACTGGGTTAGATAAAATTGGTACATTGCGTGTGTTTACACAGATACAATGCGTGTGATGTCAGACATAGTGGCTGTGAAGTTACACAATGTTGTGTTGTTATAACACTGAGTGTGATGCCATATGAAGTGGATATGTCATAAGCATAGAGTGTGTGTGAAGTCATAGACAGAGTCATTGTGTGATGTCACATATATTGTGAATGTGATACCATATATATAGTGAATGTGATATCATACACAGTACGTGACATGTCATATCGTATATAGTGCGTGTTAGGTCATGAATAGAGTGCATGTGATGTCATAAATACTAAGGATGCTTGTCATAAAGTGTGGATATTATGTCATGTGCAGTGCATATGATGGCATACATATGCCACCACTCTCGGAACTCTTACATAGTTGGTGTGATAATGTCGACAAAGTGGGTTTGATGACAAACAGTGGATGTGATGGAAGTAATAACATGTTTCAAGACAAATATAGAGCTTGTGTAGTCATAGACACAGTGTGGATGAGATCATATACAGTGGATATGATGTCATAAACATAGTGGGTGCCATGACAGATAAGCAATGGTATGATGACATCAAGAGTGGATTTGTTGTCATATAAAGTGTCTATCATGTTATACATGCAGTGTGTGTGATTTCACACGTACATAGGGTCTAATATAATCATTCAAGTGAGTGTGATTTCACCGATATAGTATGTGTGATGTCGGAAACCGTGGTTGTGTTGTCATTCATACACAATGTGAGATGTCATATATACTGAGTATGATGTCAAAAACATAGAAGGTGTCTTGTCACAGTTGCAGTGGCTGTGATATCACAAGTATATTGCATGTGATGACATAAACAGTTTATATAATGATTTTTTATACAGAGTGGATGGGATGTCATGAATACAGTCTTGTGATGTCATAAAGAGTGTGTGTGATATCACATAGAATTCATATGACGTCATATATATAGTGGGTTTGAGGTCAAACATATTGCAGGTGTGGTCTAAGCAATACACGGTAAGTAATGACGGAGCTACAGTGGATGCGATGTCAGATATCCTGTGTGTGAGGACATGAATAGAGAGGGTGTGATGTCATAGAGAGCGTGTGTGACGTCGTACATGAATGAATGTGATGTCATGTGTAGTTCATATGATGTCATGCATATGGCGCTGTGATATCATACAAACAATGGGGCATATATCATCGATAATCTCGGTGTGATGACACACATTCTGTGGATGTGCTCTCAGAGATAATGGCTGTGATGTGAGATAGAGTAGCTTTGATGTCATGAACAGAGTGTTGTGGTGTCATAAAGCCTGGGTGTGATGTCGTTGATAGTGCATAATGTGCCATGCCTATAGTATGTGTGACATAATACATACACTTTTTGTTATATCACTGATACGGTGGGGTGTGACGGCAGAAATACAGAACACGGATGGACACGGATGGTGTGATGTCAGATATACTGTTTGTATCGTCTCAACACAGTGTCTTTGACGTCAAATTTATTGGATAGGGATTCACAGACCCAGTGGCTGTGACGTTACAAATAAAGTGGTTGTGATATCAGAGGTATAGGGGATGAGATGTCCTAAACCGTACATGTGATGTCGCATATAAGAGATCTGATGTCATGAATGTAGTGGCTGTGATGTCTTAAATGCTGAGGATTGATGTCATAAAGTGTGAATGTGATGTCATGTAGAGTGTGTATGATGTCATATGTATGCCAAGGGTGATGATTTCCATACTTGCTGTGATGTCATCGACACAGAGTGTGTGACGACACAGATCCAGTGGCGGTGATGTCAAATGTAGTGGGTGAGATGTCAGGTATAGTCGGTGTGGTGTCATGAAAGCAGTATGGGTGATATCATATATATTGGATATGATGTCATCAATATACTGGGTGTGATGTCATACATTTAGGTGTCTGATGTCAAAAAGTTCATGTGTTCATGTGACGTCATGCATACTGAATATGATGTCCTAGATAGTGTGTGTGTGATGTCATACAGAGTGTGTGTGAGGTATAATTGATACACTGGGTTTGATGACACAGATGTGTGGAGGTAGTGTCAGATGTAGTGGGGAGATGAGATGGCAGATATAACGTTTGAGTTGTCTGTGTGTGTGTGGTCATATAGTGTGTGTGTGATGTCATGAATGCAATGGATGTAATGTGATGACTACAATTGTGTGAGTTCATAAAGAGTTGATGTGACGATATGTATAGTAAATAAGATGTCATACATAAAATGGGTGTGATGTCATACAAACAGTTGGTCAGAGGTCATCAATAGGGTGGATTCAATGTCAGATATAGTGGGAGAGATATCATGAGTGCAGTGCATGTGATGTCATATATAATCTGTCATGTCATTTAATGTGGGATGCGATGCCTTGTATGGAATGTATATGATGGTATACGTGTAGTGGGTGTGAGGTCATACATACAAAGGATGTGATATCATCGAAAGAGTGGGTGTGATGACACAGACACAGTGTCTGTGATATTAATAATATAGTGAATCTGATGTCATATACAAAGGATATGATGTTGTCTTACATAGTGCAAGAGATCTCATGAATACATTTGGTGTGATAACCTCAATACAGTGGATGTGAGGACCCAGATACCGTGGAAACAATGTCAAATAGAATGGTTGTGATGTCGTAGAAATGGTGGTTTGATATCATAAACTGAGGATGTGATGTCTTGTATGGTGAAAAAGTTGCCATACATATGCCGAGTGTGATGTCATGCCAAGAGTGGACGTGATATCAGTGGAGAGATTGAGATGGCAAAAAAACAGTGGGGGCAATGTCTAGTACAGTGGGTTTGATGTCATGCCTGAAGTGGATGTGGCAGCATAAATTCTGTGGTTTGGTGGGATAGAGTGGAGTGATATGATGTCAAATGATGAAGTGCAAATGATGTCATCATATATATGTGTGTGTGAAATCAACCACACACAGTGTTGTATGTCATATATTGTGGATATGATGTCATAAATAGAGTGGACAGGATGTCAGCCGAATACTGGCTGCGATATGATACATAGAGTGGCTGTGATATCATTGGTAGAGTCGGTGTGATAACACATATATCCTGGAAATGAGGTCAGATATAGTGGATGTAATGTCTGGTATAGTGGACTTGATGTCATAAATAAAGAGGTGTGAGGTCAAAAAGAGTGGATGTGATGTCATATGTAGTCCATATGATGTCATACATATAGTGGGTGTGATGTCACATACACTGGGTTAGATAAAATTGGTACATTGCGTGTGTTTACACAGATACAATGCGTGTGATGTCAGACATAGTGGCTGTGAAGTTACACAATGGTTGTGTTGTTATAACACTGAGTGTGATGCCATATGAAGTGGATATGTCATCATAAGTGTGTAGAGTGTGTGAGAGTCATAGACAGAGTCATTGTGTGATGTATATATATGTGAATGTGATACCATATATATAGTGAATGTGATATCATACACAGTACGTGACATGTCATATCGTATATAGTGCGTGTTAGGTCATGAATAGAGTGCATGTGATGTCATAAATACTAAGGATGCTTGTCATAAAGTGTGGATATTATGTCATGTGCAGTGCATATGATGGCATACATATGCCACCTCGGAACTCTTACATAGTTGGTGTGATAATGTCGACAAAGTGGGTTTGATGACAAACAGTGGATGTGATGGAAGTAATAACATGTTTCAAGACAAATATAGAGCTTGTGTAGTCATAGACACAGTGTGGATGAGATCATATACAGTGGATATGATGTCATAAACATAGTGGGTGCCATGACAGATAAGCAATGGTATGATGACATCAAGAGTGGATTTGTTGTCATATAAAGTGTCTATCATGTTATACATGTTATACATGCAGTGTGTGTGATTTCACACGTACATAGGGTCTAATATAATAATATAATCATTCAAGTGAGTGTGATTTCACCGATATGTATGTGTGATGTCGGAAACCGTGGTTGTGTTGTCATTCATACACAATGTGAGATGTCATATATACTGAGTATGATGTCAAAAACATAGAAGGTGTCTTGTCACAGTTGCAGTGCTGCTGTGATATCACAAGTATATTGCATGTGATGACATAAACAGTTTTATATAATGATTTATACAGAGTGGATGGGATGTCATGAATACAGTCTTGTGATGTCATAAAGAGTGTGTGTGATATCACATAGAATTCATATGACGTCATATATATAGTGGGTTTGAGGTCAAACATATTGCAGGTGTGGTCTAAGCAATACACGGTAAGTAATGACGGAGCTACAGTGGATGCGATGTCAGATATCCTGTGTGTGAGGACATGAATAGAGAGGGTGTGATGTCATAGAGCGGTGTGACGTCGTACAGAATGAATGTGATGTCATGTGTGTGTAGTTCATATGATGTCATGCATATGGCGCTGTGATATATCATACAAACAATGGGGCATATATCATCGATAATCTCGGTGTGATGACACACATTCTGATGGATGTGCTCTCAGAGATAATGTGATGTGATGTGAGATAGAGTAGCTTTGATGTCATGAACAGAGTGTTGTGGTGTCATAAAGCCTGGGTGTGATGTCGTTGATAGTGCATAATGTGCCATGCCTATAGTATGTGTGACATAATACATACTTTTTTTTTGTTATATCACTGATACGGTGGGTGTGACGGCAGAAATACAGACACGGATGGTGTGATGTCAGATATACTGTTTGTATCGTCTCAACACAGTGTCTTTGACGTCAAATTTATTGGATAGGGATTCACAGACCCAGTGGCTGTGACGTTACAAATAAAGTGGTTGTGATATCAGAGGTATAGGGGATGAGATGTCCTAAACCGTACATGTGATGTCGCATATAAGAGATCTGATGTCATGAATGTAGTGGCTGTGATGTCTTAAATGCTGATGATTGAGGATGAATGATGTCATAAAGTGTGTGTGAATGTGATGTCATGTAGAGTGTGTATGATGTCATATGTATGCCAAGGTGTGATGATTTCCATACTGTGCTGTGATGTCACGACACAGAGTGTGTGACGACACAGATCCAGTGGCGGTGATGTCAAATGTAGTGGGTGAGATGTCAGGTATAGTCGGTGTGGTGTCATGAAAGCAGTATGGGTGATATCATATATATTGGATATGATGTCATCAATATACTGGGTGTGATGTCATACATTTAGGTGTCTGATGTCATAAAGAGTTCATGTGACGTCATGCATACTGAATATGATGTCCTAGATAGACTGTGTGTGATGTCATACAGAGAGTGTGTGAGGTATAATTGATACACTGGGTTTGATGACACAGATACTGTGGAGGTAGTGTCAGATGTAGTGGGTGAGATGGCAGATATAACGTTTGAGTTGTCTTGTGTGTGTGGTCATATATAGTGTGTGTGTGTGTGATGTCATGAATGCAATGGATGTAATGTGATGACTACAATTGTGTGAGTTCATAAAGAGTTGATGTGACGATATGTATAGTAAATAAGATGTCATACATAAAAATGGGTGTGATGTCATACAAACAGTTGGTCAGAGGTCATCAATAGGGTGGATTCAATGTCAGATATAGTGGGAGAGATATCATGAGTGCAGTGCATGTGATGTCATATATAATCTGTCATGTCATTTAATGTGGATGCGATGCCTTGTGGAATGTATATGATGGTATACGTGTAGTGGGTGTGAGGTCATACATACAAAGGATGTGATATCATCGAAAGAGTGGGTGTGATGACACAGACACAGTGTCTGTGATATTAATAATATAGTGAATCTGATGTCATATACAAAGGATATGATGTTGTCTTACATAGTGCAAGAGATCTCATGAATACATTTGGTGTGATAACCTCAATACAGTGGATGTGAGGACCCAGATACCGTGGAAACAATGTCAATAGAATGGTTGTGTGTGATGTCGTAGAAATGGTGGTTTGATATCATAAACTGAGGATGTGATGTCTTGTATGGTGAAAAAGTTGCCATACATATGCCGAGTGTGATGTCATGCCAAGAGTGGACGTGATATCAGTGGAGAGATTGAGATGGCAAAAAAAAAAAACAGTGGGGGCAATGTCTAGTACAGTGGGTTTGATGTCATGCCTGAAGTGGATGTGGCAGCATAAATTCTGTGGTTTGGTGGGATAGAGTGGATATGATGTCATCTGAAGTGCAAATGATGTCATATATATGCCGAGTGTGAAATCAACCACACACAGTGTTGTATCATATATATTGTGGATATGATGTCAAAATAGAGTGGACAGGATGTCAGCCGAATACTGGCTGCGATATGATACATAGAGTGGCTGTGATATCATTGGTAGAGTCGGTGTGATAACACATATATCCTGGAAATGAGGTCAGATATAGTGGATGTAATGTCTGGTATAGTGGACTTGATGATGTCATAAATAAAGAGGTGTGAGGTCAAAAAGAGTGGATGTGATGTCATATGTAGTCCATATGATGTCATACATATAGTGGGTGTGATGTCATACATACACTGGGTTAGATAAAATTGGTACATTGCGTGTGTTTACACAGATACAATGCGTGTGTGATGTCAGACATAGTGGCTGTGAAGTTACACAATGTTGTGTTGTTATAACACTGAGTGTGATGCCATATGAAGTGGATATGTCATAAGCATAGAGTGTGTGAAGTCATAGACAGAGTCATTGTGTGATGTCACATATATTGTGAATGTGATACCATATATATAGTGAATGTGATATCATACACAGTACGTGACATGTCATATCGTATATAGTGCGTGTTAGGTCATGAATAGAGTGCATGTGATGTCATAAATACTAAGGATGCTTGTCATAAAGTGTGGATATTATGTCATGTGCAGTGCATATGATGGCATACATATGCCACCTCGGAACTCTTACATAGTTTGGTGTGATAATGTCGACAAAGTGGGTTTGATGACAAACAGTGGATGTGATGGAAGTAATAACATGTTTCAAGACAAATATAGAGCTTGTGTAGTCATAGACACAGTGTGGATGAGATCATATACAGTGGATATGATGTCATAAACATAGTGCCATGCCATGACAGATAAGCAATGGTATGATGACATCAAGAGTGGATTTGTTGTCATATAAAGTGTCTATCATGTTATACATGCAGTGTGTGTGATTTCACACGTACATAGGGTCTAATATAATCATTCAAGTGAGTGTGATTTCACCGATATAGTATGTGTGATGTCGGAAACCGTGTGTTGTGTTGTCATTCATACACAATGTGAGATGTCATATATACTGAGTATGATGTCAAAAACATAGAAGGTGTCTTGTCACAGTTGCAGTGGCTGTGATATCACAAGTATATTGCATGTGATGACATAAACAGTTTATATAATGATTTATACAGAGTGGATGGGATGTCATGAATACAGTCTTGTGATGTCATAAAGAGTGTGTGTGATATCACATAGAATTCATATGACGTCATATATATAGTGGGTTTGAGGTCAAACATATTGCAGGTGTGGTCTAAGCAATACACGGTAAGTAATGACGGAGCTACAGTGGATGCGATGTCAGATATCCTGTGTGTGAGGACATGAATAGAGAGGGTGTGATGTCATAGAGCGGTGTGACGTCGTACAGAATGAATGTGATGTCATGTGTAGTTCATATGATGTCATGCATATGGCGCTGTGATATCATACAAACAATGGGGCATATATCATCGATAATCTCGGTGTGATGACACACATTCTGTGGATGTGCTCTCAGAGATAATGGCTGTGATGTGAGATAGAGTAGCTTTGATGTCATGAACAGAGTGTTGTGGTGTCATAAAGCCTGGGTGTGATGTCGTTGATAGTGCATAATGTGCCATGCCTATAGTATGTGTGACATAATACATACACTTTTTTTTATATCATCACGGTGACGGGTGGGTGTGACGGCAGAAATACAGACACGGATGGTGTGATGTCAGATATACTGTTTGTATCGTCTCAACACAGTGTCTTTGACGTCAAATTTATTGGATAGGGATTCACAGACCCAGTGGCTGTGACGTTACAAATAAAGTGGTTGTGATATCAGAGGTATAGGGGATGAGATGTCCTAAACCGTACATGTGATGTCGCA
Organism: Odocoileus hemionus; assembly: GCA_020976825.1. Taxonomy (NCBI): domain Eukaryota; kingdom Metazoa; phylum Chordata; class Mammalia; order Artiodactyla; family Cervidae; genus Odocoileus; species Odocoileus hemionus. The sequence continues at coordinate 71,453 of JAJLRB010005317.1, read as the reverse complement.
TATAAGAGATCTGATGTCATGAATGTGTGGCTGTGATGTCTTAAAAATGCTGAGGATTGATGTCATAAAGTGTGAATGTGATGTCATGTAGAGTGTGTATGATGTCATATGTATGCCAAGGGTGATGATTTCCATACTTGCTGTGATGTCATCGACACAGAGTGTGTGACGACACAGATCCAGTGGCGGTGATGTCAAATGTAGTGGGGGTGAGATGTCAGGTATAGTCGGTGTGGTGTCATGAAAGCAGTATGGGTGATATATATATATTGGATATGATGTCATCAATATACTGGGTGTGTGTGATGTCATACATTTAGGTGTCTGATGTCATAAAGAGTTCATGTGACGTCATGCATACTGAATATGATGTCCTAGATAGACTGTGTGTGTGATGTCATACAGAGAGTGTGTGAGGTATAATTGATACACTGGGTTTGATGACACAGATACTGTGGTGAGTAGTGTCAGATGTAGTGGGTGAGATGGCAGATATAACGTTTGAGTTGTTGTGTGTGTGTGGTCATATATGTGTGTGTGTGATGTCATGAATGCAATGGATGTAATGTGATGACTACAATTGTGTGAGTTCATAAAGAGTTGATGTGACGATATGTATAGTAAATAAGATGTCATACATAAAATGGGTGTGATGTCATACAAACAGTTGGTCAGAGGTCATCAATAGGGTGGATTCAATGTCAGATATAGTGGGAGAGATATCATGAGTGCAGTGCATGTGATGTCATATATAATCTGTCATGTCATTTAATGTGGATGCGATGCCTGCCTTGTGGAATGTATATATGATGTATACGTGTGGGTGTATACGTGTAGTGGGTGTGAGGTCATACATACAAAGGATGTGATATCATCGAAAGAGTGGGTGTGATGACACAGACACAGTGTCTGTGATATTAATAATATAGTGAATCTGATGTCATATACAAAGGATATGATGTTGTCTTACATAGTGCAAGAGATCTCATGAATACATTTGGTGTGATAACCTCAATACAGTGGATGTGAGGACCCAGATACCGTGGAAACAATGTCAAATAGAATGGTTGTGATGTCGTAGAAATGGTGGTTTGATATCATAAACTGAGGATGTGATGTCTTGTATGGTGAAAAAGTTGCCATACATATGCCGAGTGTGATGTCATGCCAAGAGTGGACGTGATATCAGTGGAGAGATTGAGATGGCAAAAAAAAAACAGTGGGGGCAATGTCTAGTACAGTGGGTTTGATGTCATGCCTGAAGTGGATGTGGCAGCATAAATTCTGTGGTTTGGTGGGATAGAGTGGATATGATGTCATCTGAAGTGCAAATGATGTCATATATATGCCGAGTGTGAAATCAACCACACACAGTGTGTATGTATGTCATATATTGTGGATATGATGTCAAAAATAGAGTGGACAGGATGTCAGCCGAATACTGGCTGCGATATGATACATAGAGTGGTGTGATATCATTGGTAGAGTCGGTGTGATAACACATATATCCTGGAAATGAGGTCAGATATAGTGGATGTAATGTCTGGTATAGTGGACTTGATGTCATAAATAAAGAGGTGTGAGGTCAAAAAGAGTGGATGTGATGTCATATGTAGTCCATATGATGTCATACATATAGTGGGTGTGATGTCATACATACACTGGGTTAGATAAAATTGGTACATTGCGTGTGTTTACACAGATACAATGCGTGTGATGTCAGACATAGTGGCTGTGAAGTTACACAATGGTTGTGTTGTTATAACACTGAGTGTGATGCCATATGAAGTGGATATGTCATAAGCATAGAGTGTGTGAAGTCATAGACAGAGTCATTGTGTGATGTCATTGTGTGATGTCACATATATTGTGAATGATGATACCATATATATAGTGAATGTGATATCATACACAGTACGTGACATGTCATATCGTATATAGTGCGTGTTAGGTCATGAATAGAGTGCATGTGATGTCATAAATACTAAGGATGCTTGTCATAAAGTGTGGATATTATGTCATGTGCAGTGCATATGATGGCATACATATGCCACCTCGGAACTCTTACATAGTTGGTGTGATAATGTCGACAAAGTGGGTTTGATGACAAACAGTGGATGTGATGGAAGTAATAACATGTTTCAAGACAAATATAGAGCTTGTGTAGTCATAGACACAGTGTGGATGAGATCATATACAGTGGATATGATGTCATAAACATAGTGGGTGCCATGACAGATAAGCAATGGTATGATGACATCAAGAGTGGATTTGTTGTCATATAAAGTGTCTATCATGTTATACATGCAGTGTGTGTGATTTCACACGTACAGGGTCTAATATAATCATTCAAGTGAGTGTGATTTCACCGATATAGTATGTGTGATGTCGGAAACCGTGGTTGTGTTGTCATTCATACACAATGTGAGATGTCATATATACTGAGTATGATGTCAAAAACATAGAAGGTGTCTTGTCACAGTTGCAGTGGCTGTGATATCACAAGTATATTGCATGTGATGACATAAACAGTTTATATAATGATTTATACAGAGTGGATGGGATGTCATGAATACAGTCTTGTGATGTCATAAAGAGTGTGTGTGATATCACATAGAATTCATATGACGTCATATATATAGTGGGTTTGAGGTCAAACATATTGCAGGTGTGGTCTAAGCAATACACGGTAAGTAATGACGGAGCTACAGTGGATGCGATGTCAGATATCCTGTGTGTGAGGACATGAATAGAGAGGGTGTGATGTCATAGAGCGGTGTGACGTCGTACAGAATGAATGTGATGTCATGTGTAGTTCATATGATGTCATGCATATGGCGCTGTGATATCATACAAACAATGGGGGGGCATATATCATCGATAATCTCGTGTGTGACACACACATTCTGTGGATGTGCTCTCAGAGATAATGGCTGTGATGTGAGATAGAGTAGCTTTGATGTCATGAACAGAGTGTTGTGGTGTCATAAAGCCTGGGTGTGTGTGTCGTTGATAGTGCATAATGTGCCATGCCTATAGTATGTGTGACATAATACATACACTTTTTGTTATATCACTGATACGGTGGGTGTGACGGCAGAAATACAGACACGGATGGTGTGATGTCAGATATACTGTTTGTATCGTCTCAACACAGTGTCTTTGACGTCAAATTTATTGGATAGGGATTCACAGACCCAGTGGCTGTGACGTTACAAATAAAGTGGTTGTGATATCAGAGGTATAGGGGATGAGATGTCCTAAACCGTACATGTGATGTCGCATATAAGAGATCTGATGTCATGAATGTAGTGGCTGTGATGTCTTAAATGCTGAGGATTGATGATGTCAAAAATGTGATGATGTGATGTCATGTAGATGTGTGTATGATGTCATATGTATGCCAAGGGTGATGATTTCCATACTTGCTGTGATGTCATCGACACAGAGTGTGTGACGACACAGATCCAGTGGCGGTGATGTCAAATGTAGTGGGTGAGATGTCAGGTATAGTCGGTGTGGTGTCATGAAAGCAGTATGGGTGATATCATATATATTGGATATGATGTCATCAATATACTGGGTGTGATGTCATACATTTAGGTGTCTGATGTCATAAAGAGTTCATGTGACGTCATGCATACTGAATATGATGTCCTAGATAGACTGTGTGTGATGTCATACAGAGAGTGTGTGAGGTATAATTGATACACTGGGTTTGATGACACAGATACTGTGGAGGTAGTGTCAGATGTAGTGGGTGAGATGGCAGATATAACGTTTGAGTTGTCTTGTGTGTGTGGTCATATATAGTGTGTGTGATGTCATGAATGCAATGGATGTAATGTGTAATGTGATGACTACAATTGTGTGAGTTCATAAAGAGTTGATGTGACGATATGTATATAGTAAATAAGATGTCATACAAAAAAATGGGTGTGATGTCATACAAACAGTTGGTCAGAGGTCATCAATAGGGTGGATTCAATGTCAGATATAGTGGGAGAGATATCATGAGTGCAGTGCATGTGATGTCATATATAATCTGTCATGTCATTTAATGTGGATGCGATGCCTTGTGGAATGTATATGATGGTATACGTGTAGTGGGTGTGAGGTCATACATACAAAGGATGTGATATCATCGAAAGAGTGGGTGTGATGACACAGACACAGTGTCTGTGATATTAATAATATAGTGAATCTGATGTCATATACAAAGGATATGATGTTGTCTTACATAGTGCAAGAGATCTCATGAATACATTTGGTGTGATAACCTCAATACAGTGGATGTGAGGACCCAGATACCGTGGAAACAATGTGTCAAATAGAATGGTTGTGATGTCGTAGAAATGGTGGTTTGATATCATAAACTGAGGATGTGATGTCTTGTATGGTGAAAAAAAGTTGCCATACATATGCCGAGTGTGATGTCATGCCAAGAGTGGACGTGATATCAGTGGAGAGATTGAGATGGCAAAAAAACAGTGGGGGCAATGTCTAGTACAGTGGGTTTGATGTCATGCCTGAAGTGGATGTGGCAGCATAAATTCTGTGGTTTGGTGGGATAGAGTGGATATGATGTCATCTGAAGTGCAAATGATGTCATATATATGCCGTGTGTGAAATCAACCACACACAGTGTTGTATGTCATATATTGTGGATATGATGTCATAAATAGAGTGGACAGGATGTCAGCCGAATACTGGCTGCGATATGATACATAGAGTGGCTGTGATATCATTGGTAGAGTCGGTGTGATAACACATATATCCTGGAAATGAGGTCAGATATAGTGGATGTAATGTCTGGTATAGTGGACTTGATGTCATAAATAAAGAGGTGTGAGGTCAAAAAAAAGATGTGATGTGTGATGTCATATGTAGTCCATATGATGTCATACATATAGTGGGTGTGATGTCATACATACACTGGGTTAGATAAAATTGGTACATTGCGTGTGTTTACACAGATACAATGCGTGTGTGTGATGTCAGACATAGTGGCTGTGAAGTTACACAATGGTTGTGTTGTTATAACACTGAGTGTGATGCCATATGAAGTGGATATGTCATAAGCATAGAGTGTGTGAAGTCATAGACAGAGTCATTGTGTGATGTCACATATATTGTGAATGTGATACCATATATATAGTGAATGTGATATCATACACAGTACGTGACATGTCATATCGTATATAGTGCGTGTTAGGTCATGAATAGAGTGCATGTGATGTCATAAATACTAAGGATGCTTGTCATAAAGTGTGGATATTATGTCATGTGCAGTGCATATGATGGCATACATATGCCACCTCGGAACTCTTACATAGTTGGTGTGATAATGTCGACAAAGTGGGTTTGATGACAAAGTGGGTTTGATGACAAACAGTGGATGTGATGGAAGTAATAACATGTTTCAAGACAAATATAGAGCTTGTGTAGTCATAGACACAGTGTGGATGAGATCATATACAGTGGATATGATGTCATAAACATAGTGGGTGCCATGACAGATAAGCAATGGTATGATGACATCAAGAGTGGATTTGTTGTCATATAAAGTGTCTATCATGTTATACATGCAGTGTGTGTGATTTCACACGTACATAGGGTCTAATATAATCATTCAAGTGAGTGTGATTTCACCGATATAGTATGTGTGATGTCGGAAACCGTGGTTGTGTTGTCATTCATACACAATGTGAGATGTCATATATACTGAGTATGATGTCAAAAACATAGAAGGTGTCTTGTCACAGTTGCAGTGGCTGTGATATCACAAGTATATTGCATGTGATGACATAAACAGTTTATATAATGATTTATACAGAGTGGATGGGATGTCATGAATACAGTCTTGTGTCATGTCATAAGAGTGTGTGTGTGATATCACATAGAATTCATATGACGTCATATATATAGTGGGTTTGAGGTCAAACATATTGCAGGTGTGGTCTAAGCAATACACGGTAAGTAATGACGGAGCTACAGTGGATGCGATGTCAGATATCCTGTGTGTGAGGACATGAATAGAGAGGGTGTGATGTCATAGAGCGGTGTGACGTCGTACAGAATGAATGTGATGTCATGTGTAGTTCATATGATGTCATGCATATGGCGCTGTGATATCATACAAACAATGGGGCATATATCATCGATAATCTCGGTGTGATGACACACATTCTGTGGATGTGCTCTCAGAGATAATGGCTGTGATGTGAGATAGAGTAGCTTTGATGTCATGAACAGAGTGTTGTGGTGTCATAAAGCCTGGGTGTGATGTCGTTGATAGTGCATAATGTGCCATGCCTATAGTATGTGTGACATAATACATACACTTTTTGTTATATCACTGATACGGTGGGGTGTGTGTGACGGCAGAAATACAGACACGGATGGTGTGATGTCAGATATACTGTTTGTATCGTCTCAACACAGTGTCTTTGACGTCAAATTTATTGGATAGGGATTCACAGACCCAGTGGCTGTGACGTTACAAATAAAGTGGTTGTGATATCAGAGGTATAGGGGATGAGATGTCCTAAACCGTACATGTGATGTCGCATATAAGAGATCTGATGTCATGAATGTAGTGCTGTGATGTCTTAAATGCTGAGGATTGATGTCATAAAGTGTGAATGTGATGTCATGTAGAGTGTGTATGATGTCATATGTATGCCAAGGGTGATGATTTCCATACTTGCTGTGATGTCATCGACACAGAGTGTGTGACGACACAGATCCAGTGGCGGTGATGTCAAATGTAGTGGGTGAGATGTCAGGTATAGTCGGTGTGGTGTCATGAAAGCAGTATGGGTGATATCATATATATTGGATATGATGTCATCAATATACTGGGTGTGATGTCATACATTTAGGTACATGTTAAAGAGTGTGTCTGATGTCATAAAGAGTTCATGTGACGTCATGCATACTGAATATGATGTCCTAGATAGACTGTGTGTGATGTCATACAGAGAGTGTGTGAGGTATAATTGATACACTGGGTTTGATGACACAGATACTGTGGAGGTAGTGTCAGATGTAGTGGGTGAGATGGCAGATATAACGTTTGTTGTTGTGTGTGTGTGTGTCATATATGTGTGTGTGATGTCATGAATGCAATGGATGTAATGTGATGACTACAATTGTGTGAGTTCATAAAGAGTTGATGTGACGATATGTATAGTAAATAAGATGTCATACATAAAATGGGTGTGATGTCATACAAACAGTTGGTCAGAGGTCATCAATAGGGTGGATTCAATGTCAGATATAGTGGGAGAGATATCATGAGTGCAGTGCATGTGATGTCATATATAATCTGTCATGTCATTTAATGTGGATGCGATGCCTTGTGGAATGTATATGATGGTATACTGTAGTGGGTGTGTAGTGGGTGTGAGGTCATACATACAAAGGATGTGATATCATCGAAAGAGTGGGTGTGATGACACAGACACAGTGTCTGTGATAATAATATAGTGAATCTGATGTCATATACAAAGGATATGATGTTGTCTTACATAGTGCAAGAGATCTCATGAATACATTTGGTGTGATAACCTCAATACAGTGGATGTGAGGACCCAGATACCGTGGAAACAATGTCAAATAGAATGGTTGTGATGTCGTAGAAATGGTGGTTTGATATCATAAACTGAGGATGTGATGTCTTGTATGGTGAAAAAGTTGCCATACATATGCCGAGTGTGATGTCATGCCAAGAGTGGACGTGATATCAGTGGAGAGATTGAGATGGCAAAAAAACAGTGGGGGCAATGTCTAGTACAGTGGGTTTGATGTCATGCCTGAAGTGGATGTGGCAGCATAAATTCTGTGGTTTGGTGGGATAGAGTGGATATGATGTCATCTGAAGTGCAAATGATGTCATATATATATGCCGAGTGTGAAAAATCACACACACACAGTGTTGTATGTCATATATTGTGGATATGATGTCATAAATAGAGTGGACAGGATGTCAGCCGAATACTGGCTGCGATATGATACATAGAGTGGCTGTGATATCATTGGTAGAGTCGGTGTGATAACACATATATCCTGGAAATGAGGTCAGATATAGTGGATGTAATGTCTGGTATAGTGGACTTGATGTCATAAATAAAGAGGTGTGAGGTCAAAAAGAGTGGATGTGATGTCATATGTAGTCCATATGATGTCATACATATAGTGGGTGTGATGTCATACATACACTGGGTTAGATAAAATTGGTACATTGCGTGTGTTTACACAGATACAATGCGTGTGATGTCAGACATAGTGGCTGTGAAGTTACACAATGGTTGTGTTGTTATAACACTGAGTGTGATGCCATATGAAGTGGATATGTCATAAGCATAGAGTGTGTGAAGTCATAGACAGAGTCATTGTGTGATGTCACATATATGTCACATATATTGTGAATGTGATACCATATATATAGTGAATGTGATATCATACACAGTACGTGACATGTCATATCGTATATAGTGCGTGTTAGGTCATGAATAGAGTGCATGTGATGTCATAAATACTAAGGATGCTTGTCATAAAGTGTGGATATCATATGTCATGTGCAGTGCATATGATGGCATACATATGCCACCTCGGAACTCTTACATAGTTGGTGTGATAATGTCGACAAAGTGGGTTTGATGACAAACAGTGGATGTGATGGAAGTAATAACATGTTTCAAGACAAATATAGAGCTTGTGTAGTCATAGACACAGTGTGGATGAGATCATATACAGTGGATATGATGTCATAAACATAGTGGGTGCCATGACAGATAAGCAATGGTATGATGACATCAAGAGTGGATTTGTTGTCATATAAAGTGTCTATCATGTTATACATGCAGTGTGTGTGATTTCACACGTACATAGGGTCTAATATAATCATCAGTGTGTGTGTGATTTCACCGATATAGTATGTGTGATGTCGGAAACCGTGGTTGTGTTGTCATTCATACACAATGTGAGATGTCATATATACTGAGTATGATGTGATGTCAAAAACATAGAAGGTGTCTTGTCACAGTTGCAGTGGCTGTGATATCACAAGTATATTGCATGTGATGACATAAACAGTTTATATAATGATTTATACAGAGTGGATGGGATGTCATGAATACAGTCTTGTGATGTCATCATAAAGAGTGTGTGTGATATCACATAGAATTCATATGACGTCATATATATAGTGGGTTTGAGGTCAAACATATTGCAGGTGTGGTCTAAGCAATACACGGTAAGTAATGACGGAGCTACAGTGGATGCGATGTCAGATATCCTGTGTGTGAGGACATGAATAGAGAGGGTGTGATGTCATAGAGCGGTGTGACGTCGTACAGAATGAATGTGATGTCATGTGTAGTTCATATGATGTCATGCATATGGCGCTGTGATATCATACAATGGGGCAAACAATGGGGCATATATCATCGATAATCTCGGTGTGATGACACACATTCTGTGTGATGTGCTCTCAGAGATAATGGCTGTGATGTGAGATAGAGTAGCTTTGATGTCATGAACAGAGTGTTGTGGTGTCATAAAGCCTGGGTGTGATGTCGTTGATAGTGCATAATGTGCCATGCCTATAGTATGTGTGACATAATACATACACTTTTTGTTATATCACTGATACGGTGGGTGTGACGGCAGAAATACAGACACGGATGGTGTGATGTCAGATATACTGTTTGTATCGTCTCAACACAGTGTCTTTGACGTCAAATTTATTGGATAGGGATTCACAGACCCAGTGGCTGTGACGTTACAAATAAAGTGGTTGTGATATCAGAGGTATAGGGGATGAGATGTCCTAAACCGTACATGTGATGTCGCATATAAGAGATCTGATGTCATGAATGTAGTGGCTGTGATGTCTTAAATGCTGAGGATTGATGTGTCATAAAGTGTGAATGTGATGTCATGTAGAGTGTGTATGATGTCATATGTATGCCAAGGGTGATGATTTCCATACTTGCTGTGATGTCATCGACACAGAGTGTGTGACGACACAGATCCAGTGGCGGTGATGTCAAATGTAGTGGGTGAGATGTCAGGTATAGTCGGTGTGGTGTCATGAAAGCAGGGGGTGATATCATATATATTGGATATGATGTCATCAATATACTGGGTGTGATGTCATACATTTAGGTGTCTGATGTCATAAAGAGTTCATGTGACGTCATGCATACTGAATATGATGTCCTAGATAGACTGTGTGTGATGTCATACAGAGAGTGTGTGAGGTATAATTGATACACTGGGTTTGATGACACAGATACTGTGGAGGTAGTGTCAGATGTAGTGGGTGAGATGGCAGATATAACGTTTGAGTTGTCTTGTGTGTGTGGTCATATATAGTGTGTGTGATGTCATGAATGCAATGGATGTAATGTGATACTACAATTGTGTGAGTTCATAAAGAGTTGATGTGACGATATGTATAGTAAATAAGATGTCATACATAAAATGGGTGTGATGTCATACAAACAGTTGGTCAGAGGTCATCAATAGGGTGGATTCAATGTCAGATATAGTGGGAGAGATATCATGAGTGCAGTGCATGTGATGTCATATATAATCTGTCATGTCATTTAATGTGGATGCGATGCCTTGTGGAATGTATATGATGGTATACGTGTAGTGGGTGTGAGGTCATACATACAAAGGATGTGATATCATCGAAAGAGTGGGTGTGATGACACAGACACAGTGTCTGTGATATTAATAATATAGTGAATCTGATGTCATATACAAAGGATATGATGTTGTCTTACATAGTGCAAGAGATCTCATGAATACATTTGGTGTGATAACCTCAATACAGTGGATGTGAGGACCCAGATACCGTGGAAACAATGTCAAATAGAATGGTTGTGATGTCGTAGAAATGGTGGTTTGATATCATAAACTAAACTGAGGATGTGATGTCTTGTATGGTGAAAAAGTTGCCATACATATGCCGAGTGTGATGTCATGCCAAGAGTGGACGTGATATCAGTGGAGAGATTGAGATGGCAAAAAAAAACAGTGGGGGCAATGTCTAGTACAGTGGGTTTGATGTCATGCCTGAAGTGGATGTGGCAGCATAAATTCTGTGGTTTGGTGGGATAGAGTGGATATGATGTCATCTGAAGTGCAAATGATGTCATATATATGCCGAGTGTGAAATCAACCACACACAGTGTGTTGTATGTCATATATTGTGGATATGATGTCAAAATAGAGTGGACAGGATGTCAGCCGAATACTGGCTGCGATATGATACATAGAGTGGCTGTGATATCATTGGTAGAGTCGGTGTGATAACACATATATCCTGGAAATGAGGTCAGATATAGTGGATGTAATGTCTGGTATAGTGGACTTGATGTCATAAATAAAGAGGTGTGAGGTCAAAAAGAGTGGATGTGATGTCATATGTAGTCCATATATGTAGTCCATATGATGATGTCATACATATAGTGGGTGTGATGTCATACATACACTGGGTTAGATAAAATTGTTTACACATTGCGTGTGTTTACACAGATACAATGCGTGTGATGTCAGACATAGTGGCTGTGAAGTTACACAATGGTGTGTTGTTATAACACTGAGTGTGATGCCATATGAAGTGGATATGTCATAAGCATAGAGTGTGTGAAGTCATAGACAGAGTCATTGTGTGATGTCACATATATTGTGAATGTGATACCATATATATAGTGAATGTGATATCATACACAGTACGTGACATGTCATATCGTATATAGTGCGTGTTAGGTCATGAATAGAGTGCATGTGATGTCATAAATACTAAGGATGCTTGTCATAAAGTGTGGATATTATGTCATGTGCAGTGCATATGATGGCATACATATGCCACCTCGGAACTCTTACATAGTTGGTGTGATAATGTCGACAAAGTGGGTTTGATGACAAACAGTGGATGGATGTGATGGAAGTAATAACATGTTTCAAGACAAATATAGAGCTTGTGTAGTCATAGACACAGTGTGGATGAGATCATATACAGTGGATATGATGTCATAAACATAGTGGGTGCCATGACAGATAAGCAATGGTATGATGACATCAAGAGTGGATTTGTTGTCATATAAAGTGTCTATCATGTTATACATGCAGTGTGTGTGATTTCACACGTACATAGGGTCTAATATAATCATTCAAGTGAGTGTGATTTCACCGATATAGTATGTGTGATGTCGGAAACCGTGGTTGTGTTGTCATTCATACACAATGTGAGATGTCATATATACTGAGTATGATGTCAAAAACATAGAAGGTGTCTTGTCACAGTTGCAGTGGCTGTGATATCACAAGTATATTGCATGTGATGACATAAACAGTTTTTATATAATGATTTATACAGAGTGGATGGGATGTCATGAATACAGTCTTGTGATGTCATAAAGAGTGTGTGTGATATCACATAGAATTCATATGACGTCATATATATAGTGGGTTTGAGGTCAAACATATTGCAGGTGTGGTCTAAGCAATACACGGTAAGTAATGACGGAGCTACAGTGGATGCGATGTCAGATATCCTGTGTGTGAGGACATGAATAGAGAGGGTGTGATGTCATAGAGCGGTGTGACGTCGTACAGAATGAATGTGATGTCATGTGTAGTTCATATGATGTCATGCATATGGCGCTGTGATATCATACAAACAATGGGGCATATATCATCGATAATCTCGGTGTGATGACACACATTCTGTGGATGTGCTCTCAGAGATAATGGCTGTGATGTGAGATAGAGTAGCTTTGATGTCATGAACAGAGTGTTGTGGTGTCATAAAGCCTGGGTGTGATGTCGTTGATAGTGCATAATGTGCCATGCCTATAGTATGTGTGACATAATACATACACTTTTTGTTATATCACTGATACGGTGGGTGTGACGGCAGAAATACAGACACGGATGGTGTGTGTGTGATGTCAGATATACTGTTTGTATCGTCTCAACACAGTGTCTTTGACGTCAAATTTATTGGATAGGGATTCACAGACCCAGTGGCTGTGACGTTACAAATAAAGTGGTTGTGATATCAGAGGTATAGGGGATGAGATGTCCTAAACCGTACATGTGATGTCGCATATAAGAGATCTGATGTCATGAATGTAGTGGCTGTGATGTCTTAAATGCTGAGGATTGATGTCATAAAGTGTGAATGTGATGTCATGTAGAGTGTGTATGATGTCATATGTATGCCAAGGGTGATGATTTCCATACTTGCTGTGATGTCATCGACACAGAGTGTGTGACGACACAGATCCAGTGGCGGTGATGTCAAATGTAGTGGGTGAGATGTCAGGTATAGTCGGTGTGGTGTCATGAAAGCAGTATGGGTGATATCATATATATTGGATATGATGTCATCAATATACTGGGTGTGATGTCATACATTTAGGTGTCTGATGTCAAAGAGTTCATGTGAGTCATTCATGTGACGTCATGCATACTGAATGTGTGATGTCCATAGATGTGTGTGTGATGTACATACAGAGAGTGTGTGAGGTATAATTGATACACTGGGTTTGATGACACAGATACTGTGGAGGTAGTGTCAGATGTAGTGGGTGAGATGGCAGATATAACGTTTGTTGTTGTCTGTGTGTGTGTGGTCATATGTAGTGTGTGTGATGTCATGAATGCAATGGATGTAATGTGATGACTACAATTGTGTGAGTTCATAAAGAGTTGATGTGACGATATGTATAGTAAATAAGATGTCATACATAAAATGGGTGTGATGTCATACAAACAGTTGGTCAGAGGTCATCAATAGGGTGGATTCAATGTCAGATATAGTGGGAGAGATATCATGAGTGCAGTGCATGTGATGTCATATATAATCTGTCATGTCATTTAATGTGGATGCGATGCCTTGTGGAATGTATATGATGGTATACGTGTAGTGGGTGTGAGGTCATACATACAAAGGATGATGATGATATCATCGAAAGAGTGGGTGTGATGACACAGACACAGTGTGTCTGTGATATTAATAATATAGTGAATCTGATGTCATATACAAAGGATATGATGTTGTCTTACATAGTGCAAGAGATCTCATGAATACATTTGGTGTGATAACCTCAATACAGTGGATGTGAGGACCCAGATACCGTGGAAACAATGTCAAATAGAATGGTTGTGATGTCGTAGAAATGGTGGTTTGATATCATAAACTGAGGATGTGATGTCTTGTATGGTGAAAAAGTTGCCATACATATGCCGAGTGTGATGTCATGCCAAGAGTGGACGTGATATCAGTGGAGAGATTGAGATGGCAAAAAAACAGTGGGGGCAATGTCTAGTACAGTGGGTTTGATGTCATGCCTGAAGTGGATGTGGCAGCATAAATTCTGTGGTTTGGTGGGATAGAGTGGATATGATGTCATCTGAAGTGCAAATGATGTCATATATATGCCGCCGAGTGTGAAATCAACCACACACAGTGTGTTGTATGTCATATATTGTGGATATGATGTCATAAATAGAGTGGACAGGATGTCAGCCGAATACTGGCTGCGATATGATACATAGAGTGGCTGTGATATCATTGGTAGAGTCGGTGTGATAACACATATATCCTGGAAATGAGGTCAGATATAGTGGATGTAATGTCTGGTATAGTGGACTTGATGTCATAAATAAAGAGGTGTGAGGTCAAAAAGAGTGGATGTGATGTCATATGTAGTCCATATGATGTCATACATATAGTGGGTGTGATGTCATGCATACACTGGGTTAGATAAAATTGGTACATTGCGTGTGTTTACACAGATACAATGCGTGTGATGTCAGACATAGTGGCTGTGAAGTTACACAATGGTTGTGTTGTTATAACACTGAGTGTGATGCCATATGAAGTGGATATGTCATAAGCATAGAGTGTGTGAAGTCATAGACAGAGTCATTGTGTGATGTCACATATATTGTGAATGTGATACCATATATATAGTGAATGTGATATCATGATACAGTAGTACAGTACGTGACATGTCATATCGTATATAGTGCGTGTTAGGTCATGAATAGAGTGCATGTGATGTCATAAATACTAAGGATGCTTGTCATAAAGTGTGGATATTATGTCATGTGCAGTGCATATGATGGCATACATATGCCACCTCGGAACTCTTACATAGTTGGTGTGATAATGTCGACAAAGTGGGTTTGATGACAAACAGTGGATGTGATGGAAGTAATAACATGTTTCAAGACAAATATAGAGCTTGTGTAGTCATAGACACAGTGTGGATGAGATCATATACAGTGGATATGATGTCATAAACATAGTGGGTGCCATGACAGATAAGCAATGGTATGATGACATCAAGAGTGGATTTGTTGTCATATAAAGTGTCTATCATGTTATACATGCAGTGTGTGTGATTTCACACGTACATAGGGTCTAATATAATCATTCAAGTGAGTGTGATTTCACCGACCGATATAGTATGTGTGATGATGTCGGAAACCGTGGTTGTGTTGTCATTCATACACAATGTGAGATGTCATATATACTGAGTATGATGTCAAAAAAAAAACATAGAAGGTGTCTTGTCACAGTTGCAGTGGCTGTGATATCACAAGTATATTGCATGTGATGACATAAACAGTTTATATAATGATTTATACAGAGTGGATGGGATGTCATGAATACAGTCTTGTGATGTCATAAAGAGTGTGTGTGATATCACATAGAATTCATATGACGTCATATATATAGTGGGTTTGAGGTCAAACATATTGCAGGTGTGGTCTAAGCAATACACGGTAAGTAATGACGGAGCTACAGTGGATGCGATGTCAGATATCCTGTGTGTGAGGACATGAATAGAGAGGGTGTGATGTCATAGAGCGGTGTGACGTCGTACAGAATGAATGTGATGTCATGTGTAGTTCATATGATGTCATGCATATGGCGCTGTGATATCATACAAACAATGGGGCATATATCATCGATAATAATCTCGTGTGTGATGACACACATTCTGTGGATGTGCTCTCAGAGATAATGGCTGTGATGTGAGATAGAGTAGCTTTGATGTCATGAACAGAGTGTTGTGGTGTCATAAAGCCTGGGTGTGATGTCGTTGATAGTGCATAATGTGCCATGCCTATAGTATGTGTGACATAATACATACACTTTTTGTTATATCACTGATACGGTGGGTGTGACGGCAGAAATACAGACACGGATGGTGTGATGTCAGATATACTGTTTGTATCGTCTCAACACAGTGTCTTTGACGTCAAATTTATTGGATAGGGATTCACAGACCCAGTGGCTGTGACGTTACAAATAAAGTGGTTGTGATATCAGAGGTATAGGGGATGAGATGTCCTAAACCGTACATGTGATGTCGCATATAAGAGATCTGATGTCATGAATGTAGTGGCTGTGATGTCTTAAATGCTGAGGATTGATGTCATAAAGTGTGAATGTGATGTCATGTAGAGTGTGTATGATGTATCATATGTATGCCAAGGGTGATGATTTCCATACTTGCTGTGATGTCATCGACACAGAGTGTGTGACGACACAGATCCAGTGGCGGTGATGTCAAATGTAGTGGGTGAGATGTCAGGTATAGTCGGTGTGGTGTCATGAAAGCAGTATGGGTGATATCATATATATTGGATATGATGTCATCAATATACTGGGGGGTGTGATGTCATACATTTAGGTGTCTGATGTCATAAAGAGTTCATGTGACGTCATGCATACTGAATATGATGTCCTAGATAGACTGTGTGTGATGTCATACAGAGAGTGTGTGAGGTATAATTGATACACTGGGTTTGATGACACAGATACTGTGGAGGTAGTGTCAGATGTAGTGGGTGAGATGGCAGATATAACGTTTGAGTTGTCTTGTGTGTGTGGTCATATATAGTGTGTGTGATGTCATGAATGCAATGGATGTAATGTGATGACTACAATTGTGTGAGTTCATAAAGAGTTGAATGTGACGATATGTATAGTAAATAAGATGTCATACATAAAATGGGTGTGATGTCATACAAACAGTTGGTCAGAGGTCATCAATAGGGTGGATTCAATGTCAGATATAGTGGGAGAGATATCATGAGTGCAGTGCATGTGATGTCATATATAATCTGTCATGTCATTTAATGTGGATGCGATGCCTTGTGGAATGTATATGATGGTATACGTGTAGTGGGTGTGAGGTCATACATACAAAGGATGTGATATCATCGAAAGAGGGGTGTGGGTGTGATGACACAGACACAGTGTCTGTGATATTAATAATATAGTGAATCTGATGTCATATACAAAGGATATGATGTTGTCTTACATAGTGCAAGAGATCTCATGAATACATTTGGTGTGATAACCTCAATACAGTGGATGTGAGGACCCAGATACCGTGGAAACAATGTCAAATAGAATGGTTGTGATGTCGTAGAAATGGTGGTTTGATATCATAAACTGAGGATGTGATGTCTTGTATGGTGGTGAAAAAGTTGCCATACATATGCCGAGTGTGATGTCATGCCAAGAGTGGACGTGATATCAGTGGAGAGATTGAGAAAAAAAAAAAAAACAGTGGGGGCAATGTCTAGTACAGTGGGTTTGATGTCATGCCTGAAGTGGATGTGGCAGCATAAATTCTGTGGTTTGGTGGGATAGAGTGGATATGATGTCATCTGAAGTGCAAATGATGTCATATATATGCCGAGTGTGAAATCAACCACACACAGTGTTGTATGTCATATATTGTGGATATGATGTCATAAATAGAGTGGACAGGATGTCAGCCGAATACTGGCTGCGATATGATACATAGAGTGGCTGTGATATCATTGGTAGAGTCGGTGTGATAACACATATATCCTGGAAATGAGGTCAGATATAGTGGATGTAATGTCTGGTATAGTGGACTTGATGTCATAAATAAAGAGGTGTGAGGTCAAAAAGAGTGGATGTGATGTCATATGTAGTCCATATGATGTCATACATATAGTGGGTGTGATGTCATACATACACTGGGTTAGATAAAATTGGTACATTGCGTGTGTTTACACAGATACAATGCGTGTGATGTCAGACATAGTGGCTGTGAAGTTACACAATGGTTGTGTTGTTATAACACTGAGTGTGATGCCATATGAAGTGGATATGTCATAAGCATAGAGTGTGTGAAGTCATAGACAGAGTCATTGTGTGATGTCACATATATTGTGAATGTGATACCATATATATAGTGAATGTGATATCATACACAGTACGTGACATGTCATATCGTATATAGTGCGTGTTAGGTCATGAATAGAGTGCATGTGATGTCATAAATACTAAGGATGCTTGTCATAAAGTGTGGATATTATGTCATGTGCAGTGCATATGATGGCATACATATGCCACCTCGGAACTCTTACATAGTTGGTGTGATAATGTCGACAAAGTGGGTTTGATGACAAACAGTGGATGTGATGGAAGTAATAACATGTTTCAAGACAAATATAGAGAGCTTGTGTAGTCATAGACACAGTGTGGATGAGATCATATACAGTGGATATGATGTCATAAACATAGTGGGTGCCATGACAGATAAGCAATGGTATGATGACATCAAGAGTGGATTTGTTGTCATATAAAGTGTCTATCATGTTATACATGCAGTGTGTGTGATTTCACACGTACATAGGGTCTAATATAATCATTCAAGTGAGTGTGATTTCACCGATATAGTATGTGTGATGTCGGAAACCGTGTGTTGTGTTGTCATTCATACACAATGTGAGATGTCATATATACTGAGTATGATGTCAAAAACATAGAAGGTGTCTTGTCACAGTTGCAGTGGCTGTGATATCACAAGTATATTGCATGTGATGACATAAACAGTTTTATATAATGATTTATACAGAGTGGATGGGATGTCATGAATACAGTCTTGTGATGTCATAAAGAGTGTGTGTGATATCACATAGAATTCATATGACGTCATATATATAGTGGGTTTGAGGTCAAACATATTGCAGGTGTGGTCTAAGCAATACACGGTAAGTAATGACGGAGCTACAGTGGATGCGATGTCAGATATCCTGTGTGTGAGGACATGAATAGAGAGGGTGTGATGTCATAGAGCGGTGTGACGTCGTACAGAATGAATGTGATGTCATGTGTAGTTCATATGATGTCATGCATATGGCGCTGTGATATCATACAAACAATGGGGCATATATCATCGATAATCTCGGTGTGATGACACACATTCTGTGGATGTGCTCTCAGAGATAATGGCTGTGATGTGAGATAGAGTAGCTTTGATGTCATGAACAGAGTGTTGTGGTGTCATAAAGCCTGGGTGTGATGTCGTTGATAGTGCATAATGTGCCATGCCTATAGTATGTGTGACATAATACATACACTTTTTGTTATATCACTGATACGGTGGGTGTGACGGCAGAAATACAGACACGGATGGTGTGATGTCAGATATACTGTTTGTATCGTCTCTCACACACAGTGTCTTTGACGTCAAATTTATTGGATAGGGATTCACAGACCCAGTGGCTGTGACGTTACAAATAAAGTGGTTGTGATATCAGAGGTATAGGGGATGAGATGTCCTAAACCGTACATGTGATGTCGCATATAAGAGATCTGATGTCATGAATGTAGTGGCTGTGATGTCTTAAATGCTGAGGATTGATGTCATAAAGTGTGAATGTGATGTCATGTAGAGTGTGTATGATGTCATATGTATGCCAAGGTGTGATGATTTCCATACTTGCTGTGATGTCATCGACACAGAGTGTGTGACGACACAGATCCAGTGGCGGTGATGTCAAATGTAGTGGGTGAGATGTCAGGTATAGTCGGTGTGGTGTCATGAAAGCAGTATGGGTGATATCATATATATTGGATATGATGTCATCAATATACTGGGTGTGATGTCATACATTTAGGTGTCTGATGTCATAAAGAGTTCATGTGACGTCATGCATACTGAATATGATGTCCTCCTAGATAGACTGTGTGTGATGTCATACAGAGAGTGTGTGAGGTATAATTGATACACTGGGTTTGATGACACAGATACTGTGGAGGTAGTGTCAGATGTAGTGGGTGAGATGGCAGATATAACGTTTGAGTTGTCTTGTGTGTGTGGTCATATATAGTGTGTGTGTGATGTCATGAATGCAATGGATGTAATGTGATGACTACAATTGTGTGAGTTCATAAAGAGTTGATGTGACGATATGTATAGTAAATAAGATGTCATACATAAAATGGGTGTGATGTCATACAAACAGTTGGTCAGAGGTCATCAATAGGGTGGATTCAATGTCAGATATAGTGGGAGAGATATCATGAGTGCAGTGCATGTGATGTCATATATAATCTGTCATGTCATTTAATGTGGATGCGATGCCTTGTGGAATGTATATGATGGTATACGTGTAGTGGGTGTGAGGTCATACATACAAAGGATGTGATATCATCGAAAGAGTGGGTGTGATGACACAGACACAGTGTCTGTGATATTAATAATATAGTGAATCTGATGTCATATACAAAGGATATGATGTTGTCTTACATAGTGCAAGAGATCTCATGAATACATTTGGTGTGATAACCTCAATACAGTGGATGTGAGGACCCAGATACCGTGGAAACAATGTCAAATAGAATGGTTGTGATGTCGTAGAAATGGTGGTTTGATATCATAAACTGAGGATGTGATGTCTTGTATGGTGAAAAAGTTGCCATACATATGCCGAGTGTGATGTCATGCCAAGAGTGGACGTGATATCAGTGGAGAGATTGAGATGGCAAAAAAACAGTGGGGGCAATGTCTAGTACAGTGGGTTTGATGTCATGCCTGAAGTGGATGTGGCAGCATAAATTCTGTGGTTTGGTGGGATAGAGTGGATATGATGTCATCTGAAGTGCAAATGATGTCATATATATGCGAGTGTGTGAAATCAACCACACACAGTGTTGTATGTCATATATTGTGGATATGATGTGTCATAAATAGAGTGGACAGGATGTCAGCCGAATACTGGCTGCGATATGATACATAGAGTGGCTGTGATATCATTGGTAGAGTCGGTGTGATAACACATATATCCTGGAAATGAGGTCAGATATAGTGGATGTAATGTCTGGTATAGTGGACTTGATGTCATAAATAAAGAGGTGTGAGGTCAAAAAGAGTGGATGTGATGTCATATGTAGTCCATATGATGTCATACATATAGTGGGTGTGATGTCATACATACACTGGGTTAGATAAAATTGGTACATTGCGTGTGTTTACACAGATACAATGCGTGTGATGTCAGACATAGTGGCTGTGAAGTTACACAATGGTTGTGTTGTTATAACACTGAGTGTGATGCCATATGAAGTGGATATGTCATAAGCATAGAGTGTGTGAAGTCATAGACAGAGTCATTGTGTGATGTCACATATATTGTGAATGTGATACCATATATATAGTGAATGTGATATCATACACAGTAGTACGTGACATGTCATATCGTATATAGTGCGTGTTAGGTCATGAATAGAGTGCATGTGATGTCATAAATACTAAGGATGCAAAAAATTAGGGCTTTAAAAATTAAAATTTATTTAAAAATTTTAGTTGAAAAATTTTTGGGGGGATTAAAAATGTAGTGCATAAGTGATTTTTTGGAAAAAAGGGTTTTTGTAAAATAGTGGGGGGGATTCACTTTAAAAAACAATTAAAAAAGGGGGGGATTTTAAAATTTTGTTGTGGAAACGTTGTAAAAAAATGTTTGCAATAAAAATTTTTTGGAAAAAAAAGGGTTTTTCGGGGGGGTTAACAAAAAATTTTTTTTTGGGTAAAGTATAAATTTTGGTGGGGATAAAAAAAGGGGGTTTCATAATTTGGGGTGATACAAATTTGAGTTTTAAATTTTTTGAGTAAACAATTTTTGTGGAAAAAAAAAGGGGTTTCAACTAGTGGATGCAAAGGGAGGTGAAAAAGGGGTGAAAATAAATTTTTAGTTCTAAAGAAAAGGGGGAAAAAAAATTTGATCAAAAAAGGGTTTTTATCTCCAAAAGGGTTTTCTAATAAAAAGGGGGATTCACAAGGGTGGCAAAAAAAGCTTTGTGGGAAACTTTTGAAAAAAAAGGGATTTAAAAGGGGGGTTTTTTGATTGGGATTGGAAAATGTGGGTAAACATAAATTTTTTTATATCAGAAAGGGGTGTTGCCCAAAAAAAAAGGGGTTTAAATTGGGCTTTTTTATGTTTTAAAAAATTTTTGGGGCAAAAATTTTTTGGGGGGTTCAAAATTTTTGTAAAGTTAAAAAGGGTTGTTTAAAAAGGGAATAAAGGTTTTGTTCCAAAAAGGGGGTTAATTAGGGTGGGGTTTTTTTGGGGGTTGTGTCTAAAAGGGGGTTTTTTTGTAAAAAAATTGGAAAAATTAAAAAACCGGGTTTTCCAAATAAATTTGGGTTTTTTTTAAAAGGGGAGAAAATCTTGGGTTTTTTGTTTGGGGAATAATTGTGGGTTTCAGAAAGGGGAAGGTATACAAATGGGATTCAAATATTGGGTTTTAAAAGATTAGTGCAAAAGGATATGATGTTGTCTTACATAGTGCAAGAGATCTCATGAATACATTTGGTGTGATAACCTCAATACAGTGGATGTGAGGACCCAGATACCGTGGAAACAATGTCAAATAGAATGGTTGTGATGTCGTAGAAATGGTGTTTGATATCATAAACTGAGGATGTGATGTCTTGTATGGTGAAAAAGTTGCCATACATATGCCGAGTGTGATGTCATGCCAAGAGTGGACGTGATATCAGTGGAGAGATTGAGATGGCAAAAAAACAGTGGGGGCAATGTCTAGTACAGTGGGTTTGATGTCATGCCTGAAGTGGATGTGGCAGCATAAATTCTGTGGTTTGGTGGGATAGAGTGGATATGATGTCATCTGAAGTGCAAATGATGTCATATATATGCCGAGTGTGAAATCAACCACACACAGTGTTGTATGTCATATATTGTGGATATGATGTCATAAATAGAGTGGACAGGATGTCAGCCGAATACTGGCTGCGATATGATACATAGAGTGGCTGTGATATCATTGGTAGAGTCGGTGTGATAACACATATATCCTGGAAATGAGGTCAGATATAGTGGATGTAATGTCTGGTATAGTGGACTTGATGTCATAAATAAAGAGGTGTGAGGTCAAAAAGAGTGGATGTGATGTCATATGTAGTCCATATGATGTCATACATATAGTGGGTGTGATGTCATACATACACTGGGTTAGATAAAATTGGTACATTGCGTGTGTTTACACAGATACAATGCGTGTGATGTCAGACATAGTGGCTGTGAAGTTACACAATGGTTGTGTTGTTATAACACTGAGTGTGATGCCATATGAAGTGGATATGTCATAAGCATAGAGTGTGTGAAGTCATAGACAGAGTCATTGTGTGATGTCACATATATTGTGAATGTGATACCATATATATAGTGAATGTGATATCATACACAGTACGTGACATGTCATATCGTATATAGTGCGTGTTAGGTCATGAATAGAGTGCATGTGATGTCATAAATACTAAGGATGCTTGTCATAAAGTGTGGATATTATGTCATGTGCAGTGCATATGATGGCATACATATGCCACCTCGGAACTCTTACATAGTTGGTGTGATAATGTCGACAAAGTGGGTTTGATGACAAACAGTGGATGTGATGGAAGTAATAACATGTTTCAAGACAAATATAGAGCTTGTGTAGTCATAGACACAGTGTGGATGAGATCATATACAGTGGATATGATGTCATAAACATAGTGGGTGCCATGACAGATAAGCAATGGTATGATGACATCAAGAGTGGATTTGTTGTCATATAAAGTGTCTATCATGTTATACATGCAGTGTGTGTGTGATTTCACACGTACATAGGGTCTAATATAATCATTCAAGTGAGTGTGATTTCACCGATATAGTATGTGTGATGTCGGAAACCGTGGTTGTGTTGTCATTCATACACAATGTGAGATGTCATATATACTGAGTATGATGTCAAAAACATAGAAGGTGTCTTGTCACAGTTGCAGTGGCTGTGATATCACAAGTATATTGCATGTGATGACATAAACAGTTTATATAATGATTTATACAGAGTGGATGGGATGTCATGAATACAGTCTTGTGATGTCATAAAGAGTGTGTGTGATATCACATAGAATTCATATGACGTCATATATATAGTGGGTTTGAGGTCAAACATATTGCAGGTGTGGTCTAAGCAATACACGGTAAGTAATGACGGAGCTACAGTGGATGCGATGTCAGATATCCTGTGTGTGAGGACATGAATAGAGAGGGTGTGATGTCATAGAGCGGTGTGACGTCGTACAGAATGAATGTGATGTCATGTGTAGTTCATATGATGTCATGCATATGGCGCTGTGATATCATACAAACAATGGGGCATATATCATCGATAATCTCGGTGTGATGACACACATTCTGTGGATGTGCTCTCAGAGATAATGGCTGTGATGTGAGATAGAGTAGCTTTGATGTCATGAACAGAGTGTTGTGGTGTCATAAAGCCTGGGTGTGATGTCGTTGATAGTGCATAATGTGCCATGCCTATAGTATGTGTGACATAATACATACACTTTTTGTTATATCACTGATACGGTGGGTGTGTGACGGCAGAAATACAGACACGGATGGTGTGATGTCAGATATACTGTTTGTATCGTCTCAACACAGTGTCTTTGACGTCAAATTTATTGGATAGGGATTCACAGACCCAGTGGCTGTGACGTTACAAATAAAGTGGTTGTGATATCAGAGGTATAGGGGATGAGATGTCCTAAAACCGTACATGTGATGTCGCATATAAGAGATCTGATGTCATGAATGTAGTGGCTGTGATGTCTTAAATGCTGAGGATTGATGTCATAAGTGTGAATGTGATGTCATGTAGAGTGTGTATGATGTCATATGTATGCCAAGGGTGATGATTTCCATACTTGCTGTGATGTCATCGACACAGAGTGTGTGACGACACAGATCCAGTGGCGGTGATGTCAAATGTAGTGGGTGAGATGTCAGGTATAGTCGGTGTGGTGTCATGAAAGCAGTATGGGTGATATCATATATATATTGGATATGATGTCATCAATATACTGGGTGTGATGTCATACATTTAGGTGTCTGATGTCATAAAGAGTTCATGTGACGTCATGCATACTGAATATGATGTCCTAGATAGACTGTGTGTGATGTCATACAGAGAGTGTGTGAGGTATAATTGATACACTGGGTTTGATGACACAGATACTGTGGAGGTAGTGTCAGATGTAGTGGGTGAGATGGCAGATATAACGTTTGAGTTGTCTTGTGTGTGTGGTCATATATAGTGTGTGTGATGTCATGAATGCAATGGATGTAATGTGATGACTACAATTGTGTGAGTTCATAAAGAGTTGATGTGACGATATGTATAGTAAATAAGATGTCATACATAAAATGGGTGTGATGTCATACAAACAGTTGGTCAGAGGTCATCAATAGGGTGGATTCAATGTCAGATATAGTGGGAGAGATATCATGAGTGCAGTGCATGTGATGTCATATATAATCTGTCATGTCATTTAATGTGGATGCGATGCCTTGTGGAATGTATATGATGGTATACGTGTAGTGGGTGTGAGGTCATACATACAAAGGATGTGATATCATCGAAAGAGTGGGTGTGATGACACAGACACAGTGTCTGTGATATTAATAAATATAGTGAATCTGATGTCATATACAAAGGATATGATGTTGTCTTACATAGTGCAAGAGATCTCATGAATACATTTGGTGTGATAACCTCAATACAGTGGATGTGAGGACCCAGATACCGTGGAAACAATGTCAAATAGAATGGTTGTGATGTCGTAGAAATGGTGGTTTGATATCATAAACTGAGGATGTGATGTCTTGTATGGTGAAAAAGTTGCCATACATATGCCGAGTGTGATGTCATGCCAAGAGTGGACGTGATATCAGTGGAGAGATTGAGATGGCAAAAAAACAGTGGGGGCAATGTCTAGTACAGTGGGTTTGATGTCATGCCTGAAGTGGATGTGGCAGCATAAATTCTGTGGTTTGGGGATAGAGTGGATATGATGTCATCTGAAGTGCAAATGATGTCATATATATGCCGAGTGTGAAATCAACCACACACAGTGTTGTATGTCATATATTGTGGATATGATGTCATAAATAGAGTGGACAGGATGTCAGCCGAATACTGGCTGCGATATGATACATAGAGTGGCTGTGATATCATTGGTAGAGTCGGTGTGATAACACATATATACTGGAAATGAGGTCAGATATAGTGGATGTAATGTCTGGTATAGTGGACTTGATGTCATAAATAAAGAGGTGTGAGGTCAAAAAGAGTGGATGTGATGTCATATGTAGTCCATATGATGTCATACATATAGTGGGTGTGATGTCATACATACACTGGGTTAGATAAAATTGGTACATTGCGTGTGTTTACACAGATACAATGCGTGTGATGTCAGACATAGTGGCTGTGAAGTTACACAATGGTTGTGTTGTTATAACACTGAGTGTGATGCCATATGAAGTGGATATGTCATAAGCATAGAGTGTGTGAAGTCATAGACAGAGTCATTGTGTGATGTCACATATATTGTGAATGTGATACCATATATATATAGTGAATGTGATATCATACACAGTACGTGACATGTCATATCGTATATAGTGCGTGTTAGGTCATGAATAGAGTGCATGTGATGTCATAAATACTAAGGATGCTTGTCATAAAGTGTGGATATTATGTCATGTGCAGTGCATATGATGGCATACATATGCCACCTCGGAACTCTTACATAGTTGGTGTGATAATGTCGACAAAGTGGGTTTGATGACAAAAACAGTGGATGTGATGGAAGTATAACATGTTTCAAGACAAATATAGAGCTTGTGTAGTCATAGACACAGTGTGGATGAGATCATATACAGTGGATATGATGTCATAAACATAGTGGGTGCCATGACAGATAAGCAATGGTATGATGACATCAAGAGTGGATTTGTTGTCATATAAAGTGTCTATCATGTTATACATGCAGTGTGTGTGATTTCACACGTACATAGGGTCTAATATAATCATTCAAGTGAGTGTGATTTCACCGATATAGTATGTGTGATGTCGGAAACCGTGGTTGTGTTGTCATTCATACACAATGTGAGATGTCATATATACTGAGTATGATGTCAAAAACATAGAAGGTGTCTTGTCACAGTTGCAGTGGCTGTGATATCACAAGTATATTGCATGTGATGACATAAACAGTTTATATAATGATTTATACAGAGTGGATGGGATGTCATGAATACAGTCTTGTGATGTCATAAAGAGTGTGTGTGATATCACATAGAATTCATATGACGTCATATATATAGTGGGTTTGAGGTCAAACATATTGCAGGTGTGGTCTAAGCAATACACGGTAAGTAATGACGGAGCTACAGTGGATGCGATGTCAGATATCCTGTGTGTGAGGACATGAATAGAGAGGGTGTGATGTCATAGAGCGGTGTGACGTCGTACAGAATGAATGTGATGTCATGTGTAGTTCATATGATGTCATGCATATGGCGCTGTGATATCATACAAACAATGGGGCATATATCATCGATAATCTCGGTGTGATGACACACATTCTGTGGATGTGCTCTCAGAGATAATGGCTGTGATGTGAGATAGAGTAGCTTTGATGTCATGAACAGAGTGTTGTGGTGTCATAAAGCCTGGGTGTGATGTCGTTGATAGTGCATAATGTGCCATGCCTATAGTATGTGTGACATAATACATACACTTTTTGTTATATCACTGATACGGTGGGTGTGACGGCAGAAATACAGACACGGATGGTGTGATGTCAGATATACTGTTTGTATCGTCTCAACACAGTGTCTTTGACGTCAAATTTATTGGATAGGGATTCACAGACCCAGTGGCTGTGACGTTACAAATAAAGTGGTTGTGATATCAGAGGTATAGGGGATGAGATGTCCTAAACCGTACATGTGATGTCGCATATAAGAGATCTGATGTCATGAATGTAGTGGCTGTGATGTCTTAAATGCTGAGGATTGATGTCATAAAGTGTGAATGTGATGTCATGTAGAGTGTGTATGATGTCATATGTATGCCAAGGGTGATGATTTCCATACTTGCTGTGATGTCATCGACACAGAGTGTGTGACGACACAGATCCAGTGGCGGTGATGTCAAATGTAGTGGGTGAGATGTCAGGTATAGTCGGTGTGGTGTCATGAAAGCAGTATGGGTGATATCATATATATTGGATATGATGTCATCAATATACTGGGTGTGATGTCATACATTTAGGTGTCTGATGTCATAAAGAGTTCATGTGACGTCATGCATACTGAATATGATGTCCTAGATAGACTGTGTGTGATGTCATACAGAGAGTGTGTGAGGTATAATTGATACACTGGGTTTGATGACACAGATACTGTGGAGGTAGTGTCAGATGTAGTGGGTGAGATGGCAGATATAACGTTTGAGTTGTCTTGTGTGTGTGGTCATATATAGTGTGTGTGATGTCATGAATGCAATGGATGTAATGTGATGACTACAATTGTGTGAGTTCATAAAGAGTTGATGTGACGATATGTATAGTAAATAAGATGTCATACATAAAATGGGTGTGATGTCATACAAACAGTTGGTCAGAGGTCATCAATAGGGTGGATTCAATGTCAGATATAGTGGGAGAGATATCATGAGTGCAGTGCATGTGATGTCATATATAATCTGTCATGTCATTTAATGTGGATGCGATGCCTTGTGGAATGTATATGATGGTATACGTGTAGTGGGTGTGAGGTCATACATACAAAGGATGTGATATCATCGAAAGAGTGGGTGTGATGACACAGACACAGTGTCTGTGATATTAATAATATAGTGAATCTGATGTCATATACAAAGGATATGATGTTGTCTTACATAGTGCAAGAGATCTCATGAATACATTTGGTGTGATAACCTCAATACAGTGGATGTGAGGACCCAGATACCGTGGAAACAATGTCAAATAGAATGGTTGTGATGTCGTAGAAATGGTGGTTTGATATCATAAACTGAGGATGTGATGTCTTGTATGGTGAAAAAGTTGCCATACATATGCCGAGTGTGATGTCATGCCAAGAGTGGACGTGATATCAGTGGAGAGATTGAGATGGCAAAAAAACAGTGGGGGCAATGTCTAGTACAGTGGGTTTGATGTCATGCCTGAAGTGGATGTGGCAGCATAAATTCTGTGGTTTGGTGGGATAGAGTGGATATGATGTCATCTGAAGTGCAAATGATGTCATATATATGCCGAGTGTGAAAT
The DNA here is from genome assembly GCA_020976825.1 of Odocoileus hemionus. Taxonomy (NCBI): domain Eukaryota; kingdom Metazoa; phylum Chordata; class Mammalia; order Artiodactyla; family Cervidae; genus Odocoileus; species Odocoileus hemionus. The sequence continues at coordinate 41,940 of JAJLRB010005317.1, read as the reverse complement.
CAACCACACACAGTGTTGTATGTCATATATTGTGGATATGATGTCATAAATAGAGTGGACAGGATGTCAGCCGAATACTGGCTGCGATATGATACATAGAGTGGCTGTGATATCATTGGTAGAGTCGGTGTGATAACACATATATCCTGGAAATGAGGTCAGATATAGTGGATGTAATGTCTGGTATAGTGGACTTGATGTCATAAATAAAGAGGTGTGAGGTCAAAAAGAGTGGATGTGATGTCATATGTAGTCCATATGATGTCATACATATAGTGGGTGTGATGTCATACATACACTGGGTTAGATAAAATTGGTACATTGCGTGTGTTTACACAGATACAATGCGTGTGATGTCAGACATAGTGGCTGTGAAGTTACACAATGGTTGTGTTGTTATAACACTGAGTGTGATGCCATATGAAGTGGATATGTCATAAGCATAGAGTGTGTGAAGTCATAGACAGAGTCATTGTGTGATGTCACATATATTGTGAATGTGATACCATATATATAGTGAATGTGATATCATACACAGTACGTGACATGTCATATCGTATATAGTGCGTGTTAGGTCATGAATAGAGTGCATGTGATGTCATAAATACTAAGGATGCTTGTCATAAAGTGTGGATATTATGTCATGTGCAGTGCATATGATGGCATACATATGCCACCTCGGAACTCTTACATAGTTGGTGTGATAATGTCGACAAAGTGGGTTTGATGACAAACAGTGGATGTGATGGAAGTAATAACATGTTTCAAGACAAATATAGAGCTTGTGTAGTCATAGACACAGTGTGGATGAGATCATATACAGTGGATATGATGTCATAAACATAGTGGGTGCCATGACAGATAAGCAATGGTATGATGACATCAAGAGTGGATTTGTTGTCATATAAAGTGTCTATCATGTTATACATGCAGTGTGTGTGATTTCACACGTACATAGGGTCTAATATAATCATTCAAGTGAGTGTGATTTCACCGATATAGTATGTGTGATGTCGGAAACCGTGGTTGTGTTGTCATTCATACACAATGTGAGATGTCATATATACTGAGTATGATGTCAAAAACATAGAAGGTGTCTTGTCACAGTTGCAGTGGCTGTGATATCACAAGTATATTGCATGTGATGACATAAACAGTTTATATAATGATTTATACAGAGTGGATGGGATGTCATGAATACAGTCTTGTGATGTCATAAAGAGTGTGTGTGATATCACATAGAATTCATATGACGTCATATATATAGTGGGTTTGAGGTCAAACATATTGCAGGTGTGGTCTAAGCAATACACGGTAAGTAATGACGGAGCTACAGTGGATGCGATGTCAGATATCCTGTGTGTGAGGACATGAATAGAGAGGGTGTGATGTCATAGAGCGGTGTGACGTCGTACAGAATGAATGTGATGTCATGTGTAGTTCATATGATGTCATGCATATGGCGCTGTGATATCATACAAACAATGGGGCATATATCATCGATAATCTCGGTGTGATGACACACATTCTGTGGATGTGCTCTCAGAGATAATGGCTGTGATGTGAGATAGAGTAGCTTTGATGTCATGAACAGAGTGTTGTGGTGTCATAAAGCCTGGGTGTGATGTCGTTGATAGTGCATAATGTGCCATGCCTATAGTATGTGTGACATAATACATACACTTTTTGTTATATCACTGATACGGTGGGTGTGACGGCAGAAATACAGACACGGATGGTGTGATGTCAGATATACTGTTTGTATCGTCTCAACACAGTGTCTTTGACGTCAATTTATTGGATAGGGATTCACAGACCCAGTGGCTGTGACGTTACAAATAAAGTGGTTGTGATATCAGAGGTATAGGGGATGAGATGTCCTAAACCGTACATGTGATGTCGCATATAAGAGATCTGATGTCATGAATGTAGTGGCTGTGATGTCTTAAATGCTGAGGATTGATGTCATAAAGTGTGAATGTGATGTCATGTAGAGTGTGTATGATGTCATATGTATGCCAAGGGTGATGATTTCCCATACTGCTGTGATGTCATCGACACAGAGTGTGTGACGACACAGATCCAGTGGCGGTGATGTCAAATGTAGTGGGTGAGATGTCAGGTATAGTCGGTGTGGTGTCATGAAAGCAGTATGGGTGATATCATATATATTGGATATGATGTCATCAATATACTGGGTGTGATGTCATACATTTAGGTGTCTGATGTCATAAAGAGTTCATGTGACGTCATGCATACTGAATATGATGTCCTAGATAGACTGTGTGTGATGTCATACAGAGAGTGTGTGAGGTATAATTGATACACTGGGTTTGATGACACAGATACTGTGGAGGTAGTGTCAGATGTAGTGGGTGAGATGGCAGATATAACGTTTGAGTTGTCTTGTGTGTGTGGTCATATATAGTGTGTGTGATGTCATGAATGCAATGGATGTAATGTGATGACTACAATTGTGTGAGTTCATAAAGAGTTGATGTGACGATATGTATAGTAAATAAGATGTCATACATAAAATGGGTGTGATGTCATACAAACAGTTGGTCAGAGGTCATCAATAGGGTGGATTCAATGTCAGATATAGTGGGAGAGATATCATGAGTGCAGTGCATGTGATGTCATATATAATCTGTCATGTCATTTAATGTGGATGCGATGCCTTGTGGAATGTATATGATGGTATACGTGTAGTGGGTGTGAGGTCATACATACAAAGGATGTGATATCATCGAAAGAGTGGGTGTGATGACACAGACACAGTGTCTGTGATATTAATAATATAGTGAATCTGATGTCATATACAAAGGATATGATGTTGTCTTACATAGTGCAAGAGATCTCATGAATACATTTGGTGTGATAACCTCAATACAGTGGATGTGAGGACCCAGATACCGTGGAAACAATGTCAAATAGAATGGTTGTGATGTCGTAGAAATGGTGGTTTGATATCATAAACTGAGGATGTGATGTCTTGTATGGTGAAAAAGTTGCCATACATATGCCGAGTGTGATGTCATGCCAAGAGTGGACGTGATATCAGTGGAGAGATTGAGATGGCAAAAAAACAGTGGGGGCAATGTCTAGTACAGTGGGTTTGATGTCATGCCTGAAGTGGATGTGGCAGCATAAATTCTGTGGTTTGGTGGGATAGAGTGGATATGATGTCATCTGAAGTGCAAATGATGTCATATATATGCCGAGTGTGAAATCAACCACACACAGTGTTGTATGTCATATATTGTGGATATGATGTCATAAATAGAGTGGACAGGATGTCAGCCGAATACTGGCTGCGATATGATACATAGAGTGGCTGTGATATCATTGGTAGAGTCGGTGTGATAACACATATATCCTGGAAATGAGGTCAGATATAGTGGATGTAATGTCTGGTATAGTGGACTTGATGTCATAAATAAAGAGGTGTGAGGTCAAAAAGAGTGGATGTGATGTCATATGTAGTCCATATGATGTCATACATATAGTGGGTGTGATGTCATACATACACTGGGTTAGATAAAATTGGTACATTGCGTGTGTTTACACAGATACAATGCGTGTGATGTCAGACATAGTGGCTGTGAAGTTACACAATGGTTGTGTTGTTATAACACTGAGTGTGATGCCATATGAAGTGGATATGTCATAAGCATAGAGTGTGTGAAGTCATAGACAGAGTCATTGTGTGATGTCACATATATTGTGAATGTGATACCATATATATAGTGAATGTGATATCATACACAGTACGTGACATGTCATATCGTATATAGTGCGTGTTAGGTCATGAATAGAGTGCATGTGATGTCATAAATACTAAGGATGCTTGTCATAAAGTGTGGATATTATGTCATGTGCAGTGCATATGATGGCATACATATGCCACCTCGGAACTCTTACATAGTTGGTGTGATAATGTCGACAAAGTGGGTTTGATGACAAACAGTGGATGTGATGGAAGTAATAACATGTTTCAAGACAAATATAGAGCTTGTGTAGTCATAGACACAGTGTGGATGAGATCATATACAGTGGATATGATGTCATAAACATAGTGGGTGCCATGACAGATAAGCAATGGTATGATGACATCAAGAGTGGATTTGTTGTCATATAAAGTGTCTATCATGTTATACATGCAGTGTGTGTGATTTCACACGTACATAGGGTCTAATATAATCATTCAAGTGAGTGTGATTTCACCGATATAGTATGTGTGATGTCGGAAACCGTGGTTGTGTTGTCATTCATACACAATGTGAGATGTCATATATACTGAGTATGATGTCAAAAACATAGAAGGTGTCTTGTCACAGTTGCAGTGGCTGTGATATCACAAGTATATTGCATGTGATGACATAAACAGTTTATATAATGATTTACAGAGTGGATGGGATGTCATGAATACAGTCTTGTGATGTCATAAAAGAGTGTGTGTGATATCACATAGAATTCATATGACGTCATATATATAGTGGGTTTGAGGTCAAACATATTGCAGGTGTGGTCTAAGCAATACACGGTAAGTAATGACGGAGCTACAGTGGATGCGATGTCAGATATCCTGTGTGTGAGGACATGATAGAGAGAGGGTGTGATGTCATAGAGCGGTGTGACGTCGTACAGAATGAATGTGATGTCATGTGTAGTTCATATGATGTCATGCATATGGCGCTGTGATATCATACAAACAATGGGGCATATATCATCGATAATCTCGGTGTGATGACACACATTCTGTGGATGTGCTCTCAGAGATAATGGCTGTGATGTGAGATAGAGTAGCTTTGATGTCATGAACAGAGTGTTGTGGTGTCATAAAGCCTGGGTGTGATGTCGTTGATAGTGCATAATGTGCCATGCCTATAGTATGTGTGACATAATACATACACTTTTTGTTATATCACTGATACGGTGGGTGTGACGGCAGAAATACAGACACGGATGGTGTGATGTCAGATATACTGTTTGTATCGTCTCAACACAGTGTCTTTGACGTCAAATTTATTGGATAGGGATTCACAGACCCAGTGGCTGTGACGTTACAAATAAAGTGGTTGTGATATCAGAGGTATAGGGGATGAGATGTCCTAAACCGTACATGTGATGTCGCATATAAGAGATCTGATGTCATGAATGTAGTGGCTGTGATGTCTTAAATGCTGAGGATTGATGTCATAAAGTGTGAATGTGATGTCATGTAGAGTGTGTATGATGTCATATGTATGCCAAGGGTGATGATTTCCATACTTGCTGTGATGTCATCGACACAGAGTGTGTGACGACACAGATCCAGTGGCGGTGATGTCAAATGTAGTGGGTGAGATGTCAGGTATAGTCGGTGTGGTGTCATGAAAGCAGTATGGGTGATATCATATATATTGGATATGATGTCATCAATATACTGGGTGTGATGTCATACATTTAGGTGTCTGATGTCATAAAGAGTTCATGTGACGTCATGCATACTGAATATGATGTCCTAGATAGACTGTGTGTGATGTCATACAGAGAGTGTGTGAGGTATAATTGATACACTGGGTTTGATGACACAGATACTGTGGAGGTAGTGTCAGATGTAGTGGGTGAGATGGCAGATATAACGTTTGAGTTGTCTTGTGTGTGTGGTCATATATAGTGTGTGTGATGTCATGAATGCAATGGATGTAATGTGATGACTACAATTGTGTGAGTTCATAAAGAGTTGATGTGACGATATGTATAGTAAATAAGATGTCATACATAAAATGGGTGTGATGTCATACAAACAGTTGGTCAGAGGTCATCAATAGGGTGGATTCAATGTCAGATATAGTGGGAGAGATATCATGAGTGCAGTGCATGTGATGTCATATATAATCTGTCATGTCATTTAATGTGGATGCGATGCCTTGTGGAATGTATATGATGGTATACGTGTAGTGGGTGTGAGGTCATACATACAAAGGATGTGATATCATCGAAAGAGTGGGTGTGATGACACAGACACAGTGTCTGTGATATTAATAATATAGTGAATCTGATGTCATATACAAAGGATATGATGTTGTCTTACATAGTGCAAGAGATCTCATGAATACATTTGGTGTGATAACCTCAATACAGTGGATGTGAGGACCCAGATACCGTGGAAACAATGTCAAATAGAATGGTTGTGATGTCGTAGAAATGGTGGTTTGATATCATAAACTGAGGATGTGATGTCTTGTATGGTGAAAAAGTTGCCATACATATGCCGAGTGTGATGTCATGCCAAGAGTGGACGTGATATCAGTGGAGAGATTGAGATGGCAAAAAAACAGTGGGGCAATGTCTAGTACAGTGGGTTTGATGTCATGCCTGAAGTGGATGTGGCAGCATAAATTCTGTGGTTTTGGTGGGATAGAGTGGATATGATGTCATCTGAAGTGCAAATGATGTCATATATATGCCGAGTGTGAAATCAACCACACACAGTGTTGTATGTCATATATTGTGGATATGATGTCATAAATAGAGTGGACAGGATGTCAGCCGAATACTGGCTGCGATATGATACATAGAGTGGCTGTGATATCATTGGTAGAGTCGGTGTGATAACACATATATATACTGGAAATGAGGTCAGATATAGTGGATGTAATGTCTGGTATAGTGGACTTGATGTCATAAATAAAGAGGTGTGAGGTCAAAAAGAGTGGATGTGATGTCATATGTAGTCCATATGATGTCATACATATAGTGGGTGTGATGTCATACATACACTGGGTTAGATAAAATTGGTACATTGCGTGTGTTTACACAGATACAATGCGTGTGATGTCAGACATAGTGGCTGTGAAGTTACACAATGGTTGTGTTGTTATAACACTGAGTGTGATGCCATATGAAGTGGATATGTCATAAGCATAGAGTGTGTGAAGTCATAGACAGAGTCATTGTGTGATGTCACATATATTGTGAATGTGATACCATATATATAGTGAATGTGATATCATACACAGTACGTGACATGTCATATCGTATATAGTGCGTGTTAGGTCATGAATAGAGTGCATGTGATGTCATAAATACTAAGGATGCTTGTCATAAAGTGTGGATATTATGTCATGTGCAGTGCATATGATGGCATACATATGCCACCTCGGAACTCTTACATAGTTGGTGTGATAATGTCGACAAAGTGGGTTTGATAACATTTGTTTTAAATGCGTAAAAGTTATGATAAAGGGGGTGGAAAAAATGGGCCCCCCAAAAAAAGTAATTAAAGGTTATATAGAGTCCTTTTTTAAAAATGGTGTAAAATTAATAAGGTTTAAAAAAGTTGGGATTAATGTTAAGGGGATGGATAAAGGGGTGGGAAAAAATTTAAAGTTCAAAGTGGGATAATCATGTAAACATGATGGTTTCAAGGGTTTATTTGAATGGTTAAAAAAATGGTATAAAAATGGTTTTGAAATTAGTTTGGGCAAAGTTTGTTATTTTATTCAAAATAGGTAAAAAATTGAACTTTAAGTTGGAAGTGTTTTGTTTCATTAATTTTTATTATTTAAAAGGGAAATTTTAATAGTTGGGGTTTAAAGTTTTGTATTAAACTTTTGAATTTTTAAAATTTCAAATATGTTTTGAAAAAGGTGTTCAGTTAGGGGGATTAAGTTGTTGGTAAAATTTTATTAACGTGAGGGAAAGTGGATTTTAATTTTGGTTTAAACGAGTTTAAAAGGGTTTGTGGATTCGGGGGTTTATCAAAAATTAGGCAAGGGTGGATTAAAATTTTGGGGAAAAGGGTTGTTTAAACTGGGTTGGATAATAAAGGGATCAATAATTGTGTATAACAAATTTTATAAAACGGGTTGGGAAATCTTTGTCAAATATGTGTTTAAATGTTTTGTTTAAATGTGGGCAAACCCGGGGGGATGTCGTTAATTAATTGTATCAAGTTTTGGATTAAATTTTTTCCTGGTTTGACAATAAAGGGGTATGTCAAATGGTTTATGTCAAAGTGTTTAGAAATTATTATGTTAGAAGGGTTTATTAAATTGTGTTTAAAGGTTTGGGAAAATCCAAGGGGGGTTCTATTGGTGATGATATGGGGCAAACAGGATGGGGAAAAAGGGTATTTATTGGGTGTGGGAAAGGGGGTAAATTTAAGATAAACGTTTGTCCAACTTGTGTGATAAGAGGTTGGAAATATCTGGTTATCTTTTTAGATTAAATGGGGGTTGTAATTTTGGTGTGCAAAGTTGGGTTATGATTGAAGGATTAATTGGGTTTTGTATTGGGGTTTATATTTAAAAAATTTAAAGGGTGTGGGGATAAAATTGTGGGATATAATGGTTATGTTGTTTGGGAAATATTTGTTATTATCAAAAATTTTTATGAAAAGTATAAAAATGTGTTTTGGGTTGTTTAGGTTCATAAAGGGGGCCAAAATGGTGGAAGGGGGTTTTTATTAAAGGATGATTTTCAAGATGGGTTTTTAATGGTTTTAAATTGTGTATAAATAAAGGGGGGAAAATAAATTAAATAATGGTGTGATCCAAACGGTTTCAAAAAATTTTTGTGAAAAAAGGGGGTTTGTTTAAATGGAAAATTATGAAAGTGATAACTATGGAGTGTGATGCACAAAGTGGACGATATCATGGGATTGAATGGAAAACATGGGGATGTCTAGTATGTGGGTTGTCATGCCTGAGTGGATGTGCCTTCTGGTGTTATAAGTGGAATTGTAGAAGCAATTGCAATATATGGATGTATAACAGTGTTGTTTCGAATTGGATGGTCATAAATAGAGTGGAATGGAGCCTGGCAATGAATATATAATGGCTGTGATAAACATGAATGGTTTCATAATATGAAATGGCAAAAGTGGATGATGTTGTAGGAATGGTCATAAATAAAGAGGTGTGATCAAAAGGTGGATAAAATATGATATGAATGTAATAATTGGATGTAACATATGGGTTAATAAAATTGGTAATGGTGTGTTACAAGATACATGGGGTGTATAACATAGTGTGTGAGTCACAATGGTTGTGTTGTTATAAGATGTGCATATGTAGTAACATAGCAGGGGAAGTCATAAAGTATTATGTCATATAATGATGTGACATATAAGGAGTATTCATAGGATTGATTCAATCTATATATGCTTTGCATGGATATATGTATCAATCAAATGCTTGAAAGTGGTTATGTGGCAGTGCATATGATCATATGCACTGAATCTTATAGTTGGTGTATATGAATGGGTTAGCATAAGTGGAGATGGAAACATGTTTACAAATAAGATGTTAGCATGACAAGTGGATGGATATATAAGGTAATGTTCTGAACATGGTTTATACAATAACAATGGTATGAATCAAGTGGATTGTTGTCATAAAAGTCATATGTTAAGCAGTGTGTGTATTAGTACAAAGGCTATTAATCATAAAGTGAGTGTATTCACGATGTTTGGATTCAAAGTGATGTGTGTATTATACAATGTGGATTAATATAACTGAGTATGATGTCAAAAAGGGTGTTTGTCACATACAGTTGGTGTATCACAGATAATGTAGCATAAATTATTGTTTGAACAAGATTGGATGTATGAATACATTATAATAAAGGTGGTGATATCAATAGTTTATGTCATAAATAGGGTTGAGTCATAATGCATGTGTTAAAATAAATGAATGAGAGCTACAGTGGTGTGGTCAATAACGTGTAGTCATGAAAAGGGTGTGATGCAACGGTGGACTGTAAGAATGATGTATTATGTGATCTATGATGTCATGAAGGGTTTTGATCATACAAATGGGGCTATATGATAAACGGTGATGACAATCTGTGGATTTCAATTTGCTGTGATTGAAAAAGTATGGTCATGAACAGAGTTTGTGGTGTCATAAAGCCTGGTGTTGATTCCGTATAAGTGCATAAGGCCATGCCGTATAGTATGGTGACATAGAGAGACATACACTTTCTGGTTTAGTATCCACTGGGAATAACACGTGGTTGTTGATCCGCAGAAATTAAAGACACGGATGTGTGTGATGTCAGATATACTGTTTGTATCGTCTCAACACAGTGGTTCTTGACGTCAAATTTATTGGATAGGGATTCACAACCCAGTGTCTGTGACGTTACATATAAAGTGGGTAGTGATATGTCATGAGGTATATGGGATGATATGTCCGAAACCGTACATGTGATGTCGCCTATATAGAGATCTGATGTCATAAATGTAGTGGCCTGTGGTGATTTCTAAATAGCTGAGGATTTGAGTTGTCACTAAAGTGTGAATTGAATGTCATGTAGAGTGTGTAATGATGTCATAATGTATGCCAAGGGATGATTGCCATACTTGCTGTGATGTCAACGATACAGAGTGGAGCTGGTACGGACACAGATCCAGTGGCGCGTGATGTCAAATTGTATAGCTGGTGAGATGTCAGTGATTAGTCGTGTGGTGTCATGAAAGCAGAGAAAATTATGGGGATATCATATATTATTGAGTATGATGTCATCAATATACTGGGTGTGAATGTCATACATTTAGGTGTCTGAATGTACATATAGAGTTCATGTGGATTCGCATGCATACTGAAAATATGATGTCCTACATAGACGTTGTGATGTCATACAGAGAGTGTGGTGATGTATAATTGATACACTGGGTTTGGATAACACATATACTGTGAGGAGTAAGTTGTCAGATGTAGTGGTGTGTGGGGGATGTCAGATAATAACGTTAGGAGTCTTTGTCTTGTGTGCGTGGTCGTAATTAGTGGGTGTTTGATGTCCATAATTGCTAGTGGATGTAATGTGATTGACTACAAAATGGTGTGCAGTTCATAAATATGTTGAGTGTACGATATGTATAATAAATAAGAATCATATCTATACATAAAATGGGTGGTTGATGTCATACAAACAGTTTGGCCAGAGGTCATCAATAGGCGTGGAATTCAATGTGCAGAATAATAGTGGGAGAGATATCAGGAGTTGCATTGCATGTGTAATGTCAATAGATTAATCTGTGATAGTCATTAAATGTTGATGCGATGCCTTGTGGAGATGTATAGTGAATGGAATACAGTGTAGTGTGGAGTGAGGTATCATACATAAAAGGGATTTGAATCAATCATCGAAAGAGTGGGTGTGTATGACACAGACACATTGTCTGAGTGATGTTTAATAATATAGTTAAACTGATGTCGTGATACAAAGGGATATGATGTTCGTCTTATCATAGCGTGCAAGAGATCTCATGAACACAGATGTTGTGTGATAACCTCAATACCGTGGATGTGAGGACCCATATACCTGAGGGAAACAATGTTCAAATAAGCAATGGTTGTGATGTCGTAGAAACGTGGTTTAGGATATCATAAACTGAGATGTGATGTCTTGTAAGTGGTGAAAAGTTGCCATACATATGCCGAGTGTGATGTCATGCCAAGATGTGACGTGATATCAGTGGAGAGATTGAGATGGCAAAAAACAGTGGGGGCAATGTCTAGTACAGTGGGTGTGATGTCATGCCTGAAGTGGATGTGGCAGCATAAATTCTGTGTTTGGTGTGGATAGAGTGGATATGATGTCATCTGAAGTGCAAATGATGTCATATATATGCCGAGTGTGGTATCAACCACACACAGTGTGTATGTCATACATTGTGGATTTGATGTCATAAATAGAGTGGATAGGTTGTCAGATATATACTGGCTGTGATATGATACAATAGAGTGGCTGTGATATCATGTAAGAGTGGTGTGATAACACAAATACAACTGAAATGAGGTCAGATATAGTGGATGTGATGTCTGGTATAGTGGACTTGATGTCATAAATAAAGAGGTGTGAGGTCAAAAAGAGTGGATGTGATGTCGTATGTAGTAACATATTATGTCATACATATAGTGGTGTGAGTCATACATACACTGGTTAATAAAAATTGGTACATTGCGTGTGTTGACACAGATACAGTACAATGCGTGTGATGTCAGACATAGTGGCTGTGAAGTTACACAATGGTTGTGTTGTTTATAACACTTGCGTGTGATGCCATATGAAGTGGATATGTCATAAGCATAGAGTGTTGAAGTCATAGACAAGTCATTGTGTGATGTCACATATATATGAATGTGATAGCAATACACATTAGGTTAGTGATACCATAGCAGTGACCTGTATATAATCATATCGTAGATAGTGCGTGTTAGGTCATGAATAGAGTGCATGTGATTCATAAATACTAAGGATCTTGTCATAAAGTGTGATATGATGTCATGTGCATGCATATGATGGCATACATGAATTGCCACCTAAAAAAAAAGGAACTCTTACATAGTTGTGTGATAATCGTCGACAAAGTGGTTTGATGACAACAGGTGGATGTGATGGCAGTGATAACATGTTTCAAGACAAATATAGAGCTTGTGTAGTCATAGACACAGTGTGATGAGATCATATACAGTGGATATGATGTCATAAACATTGTGGTGCCATGACAGATAAACAATGGTATGATGACATCAAGAGTGGATTTGTTGTCATATAAAGTGTCTATCATGTTATACATGCAGTGTGTGTGATTTCACACGTACATAGGGTCTAATACAATCATTCAAGTGAGTGTGATTTCACCGATATAGTATGTGTGATGTCGAAACCGTGTGTTGTGTTGTCATTCATACACAATGTGAGATGTCATATATACTGAGTTATGATGTCAAAAACAGAGTAGGTGTCCTTGTCACAGTTGCAGGCTGGTGATATCACAATATATTGTATGTGATGACTTAAACAGTATATATAATGAATTTGAATAACCAGAGTGAGTGGATGTCATGAATACAGTCTTGTGATGTCATAAAGATGTGTTGTGTATATCACATAGTAATTCATATGTCATATATATAGTGGGTTTGAGTCAAACATATTGCAAGTGTGGTCTAAGCAAATACACTGTAAGTAAATGAACGCAGCTACAGTGGATGCGATGTCAGATATCCTGTGTGTGATGGAACATGGAATACAGAGGGTGTGATGTCATAAGCGTGTGACGATCGTACAGAATGAATGTTGATGTCATGTGTAGTTCATATGATGTCATGCATATTGGGCGCTGTGATATCATACAAACAATGGGCATATATCATCGATAATCTCGGTGTGATGACACACATTCTGGTGGATGTGCTGTCAATATAATGGCTGTGATGTGAGACAGAGTAGCTTTGATGTCATGAACAGAGAGTGTTGTGGTGTCATAAAGCCTGGGTGTGATGTCGTATATAGTGCATAATGTGCCATGCCTATAGTATGTGTGACATAATACATACACTTTGTGTTATATCACTGATACGGTAGGGTGTGGCCGCAGAAATACAGACACGATGGTGTGATGTCAGATATACTGTTTGTATCGTCTCAACAACAGTGTTTTTGACGTCAAATTTAATTGGATAGGGATTCACAAACCCAGTGGCTGTGACGTTACAGAATAATGTGGTTTGATATTTCAGAGTATAGGGGATGAGATGTCCTAAAACCGTACATGTGATGTCGCATATAGAGATCTGATGTCATGAATTGTAGTGGCTGTGATGTCTTAAATGCTGAGGATTGATTGTCATAAAGTGTGAATGTGATGTCATGTTAGACGTGTGTATGATGTCATATGTATGCCAAGGGGTGATGATTTCCATACTTGCTGTGATGTCATCGATTACAGAGTGTGTGACGACACAGATCCATGGCGGTGATGTCAAATGTAGTGGTGAGATGTCAGGTATAGCGGTGTGGTGTCATGAAAGCAGTATGGGTGATATCATATATATTGGATATGATGTCATCAATATACTGGTGTGATGTCATACATTTAGGTGTCTGATGTCATAAAGAGTTCATGTGACGTCATGCATACTGAATAGATGTCCTAGGGATAGAAGTGTGTGTGATGTCATACAAAGTGTGTGTGTATAATTGATACACTGGTTTGATGACACAGATACCGTGGAGGAAGATGTCAGATGTCGTGGTAGAGGGCAGATATAACGTTTGCGTTGTCTTGTGTGCGTGTCATATATAGTGTGTGTGAAGTCATGAAGCAGTGGGATGTAATGTGATACTTACAATGGTGTTCATAAAGAGTGGATGTGACAATATGTATAATGCATAAATGTCATACATAAATTTTGTGTGATGTCCATACAAAGAGTTGGTAGAGTCATCAATAGGGTGGATTCAATGTCAGATATAGTGGGAGTGATGTCATGAGTGCAGTGCATGTGATGTCATATATAATCTGTGATGTCATTTAAATGTGGATGCGATGCCTTGTGAATGAGTTATATAGATGGTATACGTGTAGTTGGGTGTGAGGTCATACATACAAAGGATGTGATATCATCGAAAGAGTGGTGTGATGACACAGACACAGTGTCTGTGATGTTAATAATAAGTGAATCTGATGTCTATACAATGGAATATGATGTCGTTCTTACATAGGCAAGAGATCTCATAATACAGTTGGTGTGAAACCTCAATACAGTGGATGTGATGACCCAATACGTGGAAACATGTCAAATAGAAGTTTGCTGTCGTAGAAACGGTGGTTTGATATCATATAAAACTGAGATGTGATGTCTTGTATGGTGAAAAAGTTGCCATACATATGCCGAGTGTGATGTCATGCCAAAATGGACGTGATATCAGTAGAGATTGATTATGGCAAAAAAAAGTGGTGGGCAATGTCTAGTACATGGTGTATGTCATGCCTGAAGTGGATGTGGCAGCATAAATTCTGTGGTTTGGTGTGATAGAGTGGATATGAGTCATCTGAAGTTGCAAATGATGTCATATATAGGCGAGATGGTGATCAACCACACACATTTTATGTCATATATTGTGATTGATGTCAAAATAAGTGATAGATGTCAACCGAATACTGGTTGATATGATACATAAGTGGCTGTGATATCATGGTATGAGTGGGTGTGATAACACAAATACACTGAAATGAGGTCAGATATATGGATTGATGATGTCTGGTATAGTGGACTTGATGTCATAAATAAAAATAGGTTGAGGTCAAAAAGAGTGGATTGATGTCATATGTAGTCCATATGATGTCATACATATAGTGACTGTGATGTCATACATACACTGGGTTAGATAAAATTGTACATTGCGTGTTGTTACACAGATACAATGCGTGTGATGTCAGACATAGTGGCTGATGAAGTTACACATGGTTGTGTGTGTTATAACACTGCGTGTGATGCCAGATATGAAGTGGATAGTCATAAGCATAAGTGTGTGAATCATAGTCATTGTGAGTCATGTGTGAATGTCACATATATATCGTGAATGTGATATCATACACAGTAGGTGACTGTCATATCGTATATAGTGCATGTTATGTCATGAATAGAGTGCATGTGATGTCATAAATACTAAGGATGCTTGTCATAAAGTGTGGATATATGTCATGTGCAGTGCATATGATGCATACATATGCCACCTGGAACTCTTACATAGTTGGTGTGATATCGTCGACAAAGTGGTTTGATGACATACACATGGATGTGATGGCAGTTATAACATTTTCAAGACAAATATAGAGCTTGTGTAGTCATAGACACAGTGTGGATGAGATCATAAATACAGTGGATATGATGTCATAAACATAGTGGTGCCATGACAGATAAACAATGGTATGATGACATCAATAGTGATTTTGTTGTCATATAAAGTGTCCTATCATGTTATACATGCAGTGTGTGTGATTTCACACGTACATAGGGTCTAATATAATCATTCAATGAGTTGATTTCACCGATATAGTATGTGTGATGTCGGAAAAAGTGGTTGTGTTGTCATTCATACACAATGTGAATGTCATATATACTGGATATGATTGTCAAAAACATAGTAGTTCTTGTCACAGTTGCAGTGGCTGTGAGTCACAAGTATATTGTAGTGATGTCATAAACAGTGGATATGATTTGAATCGAGTGGATGGGATGTCATGAATACAGTCTTGTGATGTCATAAAGAGTGGGTGTGATATCACATAGAATTCATATGATGTCATATATATAGTGGGTTTGAGGTCAAACATATTGCAGGTTGTGGTATAAGCAATACACTGTAAGTAATGACTGCAGCTACAGTGGATCATGTCAAGCATATACTGTGTGTGATGACATAATACAGAGGTGTGATTCATAAGAGCGGTGTGACGTCATACAGAATGAATGTGATGTCATGTAGTTCATATGATGTCATGCATATGCCTGTGATATCAACAAACAATGGGGCATATATCATCGATAATCTCGGTGTGATGACACACATTCTGTGGATGTGCTGTCAAGATATAATGGCTGTGATGTGAGACAGAGTAGCTTTGATGTCATGAACAAGTGTTTGGTGTCATAAAGCCTGGGTGTGATGTCGTGTATATAGTGCATAATGTGCCATGCCTATAGTATGTGTGACATAATACATACACTTTTTGTTATATCACTGATACGGGGTGTGACACAGCAAAATACAGACACGGATGTGTGAATGTCAATATACTGTTTGTATCGTTCAACACAGTGTTTTGACTCAAATTTATTGATAGATTCACAAACCCAGTGGCTGTGACGTTACAAAGATAAAGTGGTTGTGATTCAGAGGTATAGATGAATGTCTAAACCGTCATGTGATGTCCATATAGAGATCTGATGTCATGAATGTAGTGCTGTGATGTCTTAAATGCTGAGGATTGATGTCATAAAGTGTGAATGTGATGCATGTAAAGTGTGTATGATGTCATATGTATGCCAAGGTGATGATTTCCATACTTGCTGTATGTCATCGATACAGAGTGTGTGAACACACAGATCCATTCACTGTGATGTCAAATATAGTGGTGAATGTCAGGTATAGTCGGTGTGTTGTCATGAAAGCAGTATGGTGATATCATATATATTGGATATGATGTCATCAATATACTGGGTGTGATGTCATACATTTAGGTGTCTGATGTCATAAAGATTCATGTACGTCATGCATACTGAATATGATGTCCTACATAGACTGTGTGTGATGTCATACAAGAGTTGTGAGGTATAATTGATACACTGGGTTTTGATGACACAGATACTGTGGAGGTAAGTGTCAATGTAGTGGGTGAGATGGCAGATATAACGATTGAGTTGTCTTGTGTGTGTGTCATATAGTGTTTGATGTCATGAATGCAATGGATGTAAATGATGACTACAATTGTGTGCTTCATAAAAAGAGTATGTGACAATATTATATAAATAAGATGCTTCATACATAAATTTGGTGTGATTCATACAAAGATTGGTAAGTCATCAATAGGGTGATTCAAGTCATGATATATGGGAAAGTATTTCATGAGTGCAGTGCATTGATGTCATATATAATCTGATTCATTTAATGTGGAGCCGATGCCTTGTGAAGTATATGATGGTATACGTATGTATGTGAGGTCATACATACAAGATGTGATATCATCGAAAGAGTGGTGTTGATACACAGACACATGTCTGTGATTAATAATATAGTGAATCTGATGTCATATACATCAAATATGAGACGTCTTACATAGCTGCAAGAGATCTCATAAATACATTGGTGTGATAACCTCAATACAGTGGATGTGAGACCCAGATACCGTGAAACGATGTCAAATAGAATGGTTGTGATGTCGTAGAAATGGTGGTTTGATATCATCAAAACTGAGATGTGATGTCTTGTATGTGAAAAAGTTGCCATACATATGCCAGTGTGATGTCATGCCAAAAATGACTGATATCATGGAGATTGAATGCAAAAAACATTGGGGCAATGTCTATACAGTGGTTGTATGATCATCCTGAAGTGGATGTGCAGCATAAATTCTGTGTTTTGGGATAGAGTGGATGATTGTCATCTGAATGCAAATGATGTCATATATAGCCGAGTAAAATCAACCACACACAGTGTTTATGTCATACATGTGGATGATTCATAAATAGAGTGGATAGGATGTCAGCCGAATACTGGCTTGATATGATACATAAGTGCTGTGATATCATGGTAGAGTCTGTTGATAAACACATATACACTGAAATGAGGTCAGATATATGATATGATGTCTGGTATAGTGGACTTGATGTCATAAAAAAAGTGTGAGGTCAAAAAGATGGATGTGATGTCATATTAGTCCATATGATGTCATACATATGTGGTGTGATGTCATACATACACTGGGTTAGATAAAATTGTACATTGCGTGTGTTACACAGATACAATCGTGTGATGTCAACAGAGTGCTGTGAAGTTACACAATGGTTTGTTGTTATAACACTGGTTGTGATGCCATATAAGTGGATATGTCATAACATAGAGTTGTGTGAAGTCATAGACAGAGTCATTGTGTGATCACATCACATTTGTGAATGTGATTACCATATTATAGTAATGTGATATCATACACAGTATGTGACATGTCATATCGTATATATGCGTGTTATGTCATGAATAGAGTGCATTGATGTCATAAATACTAAGGATGCTTGTCATAAAGTGTGGATATGATGTCATGTGCAGTGGCATATGATGCATACATATGCCACCTGAACTCTTACAATATGGTGATATCGTCGACAAAGTGGGTTTGATGACAAACAGTGGATGTGATGGAAAGTTAATAACATGTTTCAAGACAAATATAAGCTTGTGTATCATAGACACATGTGGATGAGATCATATACAGTGGATATGATGTCATAAACATATGGGTGCCATGACAGATAACAATGGTATGATGACATCAAGAGTGATTTGTTGTCATATAAAGTGTCTATCATGGTTATACATGCAGTGTGTGTGATTTCACACGTACATAGGTCTAATATAATCATTCAAGTGAGTGTGATTTTCACCGATATATAGTGTGTGATGTCGGAAACCGTGGTTGTGTTGTCATTCATACACAAATGTGAATGTCATATATACTGAGTATGATGTCAAAAACATAGAAGGTGTCTTGTCACAGTTGCAGTGGCTGTATTCACAAGTATAGTTCATGATTGAGTATGACATAAACAGTTTATATAATGATTTATATAGAGTGGATTGGATGTCATGAATACAGTCTTGTGATGTCATAAAGAGTGGAGTGGTGATATCACATAAATTCCATATGACGTCATATATATATGGGTTTGAGTCAAACATATTGCAGGTGTGGTAAAGCAATAACACGTAAGTAATGACGAGCTACAGTGGATGCCGATGTCATATCCTACTGTGTGTGATGACATGAATAGAGAGGTGTGATGTCATAGAGCGGTGTGACGTCGTACAGAATGAATGTGATGTCATGTTAGTTCATATGATGTCATGCATTATGGCGCTAGTGATATCATACAAACAATGGGGCATATATCATCGATAATCTCGGTGTGATGACACACATTCTGTGGATGTGCCTCAGAGATAATGGCTGTGATGTGAATAGAGTAGCTTTGATGTCATGAACAGAGTGTTTTGGTGTCATAAAGCCTGGTGTGATGTCGTATGATAGTGCATAATGTGCCATGCCTATAGTATGTGTGACATAATACATACACTTTTTTGTTATATCACTGAATTCGGTGGGTGACTGCAGAAATACAACAGACACGGATGGTGTGATGTCAGATATACTGTCTTGTATCGCTCAACACAGTGAGCTTGACGTCAAAAATTTATTGGATAGGGATTCACAACCCAGTGGCTGTGACGTTACAAATAAAGTGGTTGTGATATCGGAGGTATAGGATGAGAATGTCCTAAAACTGACATGTGATGTCGCATATAGGAGATCTGATGTCATGAATGTAGTGGCTGTGATGTGTTAAATGCTGAGATTGATGTCATAAAGTGTGAATGTGATGTCATGTAGAGTGTGTATGATGTCATATGTATGCCAAGGTGGATGATTTCCATACTTGCTTGATGTCATCGACACAAGTGTGTGACGACACAGATCCATGTGGCGTGATGTCAAATGTAGTGGGTGAGATGTCAGGTATAGTCCGGTGTGTGGTCATGAAAGCAGTATTGTGTGATCATATATATGGATAGATGTCATCAATTTACTGGGTGTGTATGTCATACATTTAGTGTCTGATGTCATAAAGAGTTCATGTGACGTCATGCATACTGAATATGATGTCCTAGATAGACTGTGTGTGATGTCATACAGAGAGTGTGTGAGGTATAATTGATACACTGGGTTTGATGACACAGATACTGTGGAGGTAGTGTCAGATGTAGTGGGTGAGATGGCAGATATAACGTTTGAGTTGTCTTGTGTGTGTGGTCATATATAGTGTGTGTTGTCATGAATGCAATGATGTAATGTGATGACTACAATTGTGTGAGTTCATAAAGAGTTGATGTGACGATATGTATAGTAAATAAGATGTCATACATAAAATTGGGTGTGATGTCATACAAACAGTTGTCAGAGGTCATCAATAGGGTGGATTCAATGTCAGATATAGTGGGAGAGATATCATGAGTGCAGTGCATGTGATGTCATATATAATCTGTCATGTCATTTAATGTGGAGGTGATGCCTTGTGGAATGTATATGATGGTATACGTGTAGTGTGGTGTGAGGTCATAAATAGAGTGGACAGGATGTCAGCCGAATACTGGCTGCGATATGATACATAGAGTGGCTGTGATATCATTGGTAGAGTCGGTGTGATAACACATATATACTGGAAATGAGGTCAGATATAGTGGATGTAATGTCTGGTATAGTGGACTTGATGTCATAAATAAAGAGGTGTGAGGTCAAAAAGAGTGGATGTGATGTCATATGTAGTCCATATGATGTCATACATATAGTGGGTGTGATGTCATACATACACTGGGTTAGATAAAATTGGTACATTGCGTGTGTTTACACAGATACAATGCGTGTGATGTCAGACATAGTGGCTGTGAAGTTACACAATGGTTGTGTTGTTATAACACTGAGTGTGATGCCATATGAAGTGGATATGTCATAAGCATAGAGTGTGTGAAGTCATAGACAGAGTCATTGTGTGATGTCACATATATTGTGAATGTGATACCATATATATAGTGAATGTGATATCATACACAGTACGTGACATGTCATATCGTATATAGTGCGTGTTAGGTCATGAATAGAGTGCATGTGATGTCATAAATACTAAGGATGCTTGTCATAAAGTGTGGATATTATGTCATGTGCAGTGCATATGATGGCATACATATGCCACCCGGAACTCTTACATAGTTGGTGTGATAATGTCGACAAAGTGGGTTTGATGACAAACAGTGGATGTGATGGAAGTAATAACATGTTTCAAGACAAATATAGAGCTTGTGTAGTCATAGACACAGTGTGGATGAGATCATATACAGTGGATATGATGTCATAAACATAGTGGGTGCCATGACAGATAAACAATGGTATGATGACATCAAGAGTGGATTTGTTGTCATATAAAGTGTCTATCATGTTATACATGCAGTGTGTGTGATTTCACACGTACATAGGGTCTAATATAATCATTCAAGTGAGTGTGATTTCACCGATATAGTATGTGTGATGTCGGAAACCGTGGTTGTGTTGTCATTCATACACAATGTGAGATGTCATATATACTGAGTATGATGTCAAAAACATAGAAGGTGTCTTGTCACAGTTGCAGTGGCTGTGATATCACAAGTATATTGTGCATGTGATGACATAAACAGTTTATATAATGATTTATATAGAGTGGATGGGATGTCATGAATACAGTCTTGTGATGTCATAAAGAGTGTGTGTGATATCACATAGAATTCATATGACGTCATATATATATAGTGGGTTTGAGGTCAAACATATTGCAGGTGTGGTATAAGCAATACACGGTAAGTAATGACGGAGCTACAGTGGATGCGATGTCAGATATCCTGTGTGTGAGGACATGAATAGAGAGGGTGTGATGTCATAGAGCGGTGTGACGTCGTACAGAATGAATGTGATGTCATGTGTAGTTCATATGATGTCATGCATATGGCGCTGTGATATCATACAAACAATGGGGCATATATCATCGATAATCTCGGTGTGATGACACACATTCTGTGGATGTGCTCTCAGAGATAATGGCTGTGATGTGAGATAGAGTAGCTTTGATGTCATGAACAGAGTGTTGTGGTGTCATAAAGCCTGGGTGTGATGTCGTTTATAGTGCATAATGTGCCATGCCTATAGTATGTGTGACATAATACATACACTTTTTGTTATATCACTGATACGGTGGGTGTGACGGCAGAAATACAGACACGGATGGTGTGATGTCAGATATACTGTTTGTATCGTCTCAACACAGTGTCTTTGACGTCAAATTTATTGGATAGGGATTCACAGACCCAGTGGCTGTGACGTTACAAATAAAGTGGTTGTGATATCAGAGGTATAGGGGATGAGATGTCCTAAACCGTACATGTGATGTCGCATATAAGAGATCTGATGTCATGAATGTAGTGGCTGTGATGTCTTAAATGCTGAGGATTGATGTCATAAAGTGTGAATGTGATGTCATGTAGAGTGTGTATGATGTCATATGTATGCCAAGGGTGATGATTTCCATACTTGCTGTGATGTCATCGACACAGAGTGTGTGACGACACAGATCCAGTGGCGGTGATGTCAAATGTAGTGGGTGAGATGTCAGGTATAGTCGGTGTGGTGTCATGAAAGCAGTATGGGTGATATCATATATATTGGATATGATGTCATCAATATACTGGGTGTGATGTCATACATTTAGGTGTCTGATGTCATAAAGAGTTCATGTGACGTCATGCATACTGAATATGATGTCCTAGATAGACTGTGTGTGATGTCATACAGAGAGTGTGTGAGGTATAATTGATACACTGGGTTTGATGACACAGATACTGTGGAGGTAGTGTCAGATGTAGTGGGTGAGATGGCAGATATAACGTTTGAGTTGTCTTGTGTGTGTGGTCATATATAGTGTGTGTGATGTCATGAATGCAATGGATGTAATGTGATGACTACAATTGTGTGAGTTCATAAAGAGTTGATGTGACGATATGTATAGTAAATAAGATGTCATACATAAAATGGGTGTGATGTCATACAAACAGTTGGTCAGAGGTCATCAATAGGGTGGATTCAATGTCAGATATAGTGGGAGAGATATCATGAGTGCAGTGCATGTGATGTCATATATAATCTGTCATGTCATTTAATGTGGATGTGATGCCTTGTGGAATGTATATGATGGTATACGTGTAGTGGGTGTGAGGTCATACATACAAAGGATGTGATATCATCGAAAGAGTGGGTGTGATGACACAGACACAGTGTCTGTGATATTAATAATATAGTGAATCTGATGTCATATACAAAGGATATGATGTTGTCTTACATAGTGCAAGAGATCTCATGAATACATTTGGTGTGATAACCTCAATACAGTGGATGTGAGGACCCAGATACCGTGGAAACAATGTCAAATAGAATGGTTGTGATGTCGTAGAAATGGTGGTTTGATATCATAAACTGAGGATGTGATGTCTTGTATGGTGAAAAAGTTGCCATACATATGCCGAGTGTGATGTCATGCCAAGAGTGGACGTGATATCAGTGGAGAGATTGATTGATGGCAAAAAAAAAAACAGTGGGGGCAATGTCTAGTACAGTGGGTTTGATGTCATGCCTGAAGTGGATGTGGCAGCATAAATTCTGTGGTTTGGTGGGATAGAGTGGATATGATGTCATCTGAAGTGCAAATGATGTCATATATATGCCGAGTGTGAAATCAACCACACACAGTGTTGTATGTCATATATTGTGGATATGATGTCATAAATAGAGTGGACAGGATGTCAGCCGAATACTGGCTGCGATATGATACATAGAGTGGCTGTGATATCATTGGTAGAGTCGGTGTGATAACACATATATACTGGAAATGAGGTCAGATATAGTGGATGTAATGTCTGGTATAGTGGACTTGATGTCATAAATAAAGAGGTGTGAGGTCAAAAAGAGTGGATGTGATGTCATATGTAGTCCATATGATGTCATACATATAGTGGGTGTGATGTCATACATACACTGGGTTAGATAAAATTGGTACATTGCGTGTGTGTTTACACAGATACAATGCGTGTGATGTCAGACATAGTGGCTGTGAAGTTACACAATGGTTGTGTTGTTATAACACTGAGTGTGATGCCATATGAAGTGGATATGTCATAAGCATAGAGTGTGTGAAGTCATAGACAGAGTCATTGTGTGATGTCACATATATTGTGAATGTGATACCATATATATAGTGAATGTGATATCATACACAGTACGTGACATGTCATATCGTATATAGTGCGTGTTAGGTCATGAATAGAGTGCATGTGATGTCATAAATACTAAGGATGCTTGTCATAAAGTGTGGATATTATGTCATGTGCAGTGCATATGATGGCATACATATGCCACCTCGGAACTCTTACATAGTTGGTGTGATAATGTCGACAAAGTGGGTTTGATGACAAACAGTGGATGTGATGGAAGTAATAACATGTTTCAAGACAAATATAGAGCTTGTGTAGTCATAGACACAGTGTGGATGAGATCATATACAGTGGATATGATGTCATAAACATAGTGGGTGCCATGACAGATAAACAATGGTATGATGACATCAAGAGTGGATTTGTTGTCATATAAAGTGTCTATCATGTTATACATGCAGCAGGTGTGTGATTTCACACGTACATAGGGTCTAATATAATCATTCAAGTGAGTGTGATTTCACCGATATAGTATGTGTGATGTCGGAAACCGTGGTTGTGTTGTCATTCATACACAATGTGAGATGTCATATATACTGAGTATGATGTCAAAAACATAGAAGGTGTCTTGTCACAGTTGCAGTGGCTGTGATATCACAAGTATATTGCATGTGATGACATAAACAGTTTATATAATGATTTATATAGAGTGGATGGGATGTCATGAATACAGTCTTGTGATGTCATAAAGAGTGTGTGTGATATCACATAGAATTCATATGACGTCATATATATAGTGGGTTTGAGGTCAAACATATTGCAGGTGTGGTATAAGCAATACACGGTAAGTAATGACGGAGCTACAGTGGATGCGATGTCAGATATCCTGTGTGTGAGGACATGAATAGAGAGGGTGTGATGTCATAGAGCGGTGTGACGTCGTACAGAATGAATGTGATGTCATGTGTAGTTCATATGATGTCATGCATATGGCGCTGTGATATCATACAAACAATGGGGCATATATCATCGATAATCTCGGTGTGATGACACACATTCTGTGGATGTGCTCTCAGAGATAATGGCTGTGATGTGAGATAGAGTAGCTTTGATGTCATGAACAGAGTGTTGTGGTGTCATAAAGCCTGGGTGTGATGTCGTTTATAGTGCATAATGTGCCATGCCTATAGTATGTGTGACATAATACATACACTTTTTGTTATATCACTGATACGGTGGGTGTGACGGCAGAAATACAGACACGGATGGTGTGATGTCAGATATACTGTTTGTATCGTCTCAACACAGTGTCTTTGACGTCAAATTTATTGGATAGGGATTCACAGACCCAGTGGCTGTGACGTTACAAATAAAGTGGTTGTGATATCAGAGGTATAGGGGATGAGATGTCCTAAACCGTACATGTGATGTCGCATATAAGAGATCTGATGTCATGAATGTAGTGGCTGTGATGTCTTAAATGCTGAGGATTGATGTCATAAAGTGTGAATGTGATGTCATGTAGAGTGTGTATGATGTCATATGTATGCCAAGGGTGATGATTTCCATACTTGCTGTGATGTCATCGACACAGAGTGTGTGACGACACAGATCCAGTGGCGGTGATGTCAAATGTAGTGGGTGAGATGTCAGGTATAGTCGGTGTGGTGTCATGAAAGCAGTATGGGTGATATCATATATATTGGATATGATGTCATCAATATACTGGGTGTGATGTCATACATTTAGGTGTCTGATGTCATAAAGAGTTCATGTGACGTCATGCATACTGAATATGATGTCCTAGATAGACTGTGTGTGATGTCATACAGAGAGTGTGTGAGGTATAATTGATACACTGGGTTTGATGACACAGATACTGTGGAGGTAGTGTCAGATGTAGTGGGTGAGATGGCAGATATAACGTTTGAGTTGTCTTGTGTGTGTGGTCATATATAGTGTGTGTGATGTCATGAATGCAATGGATGTAATGTGATGACTACAATTGTGTGAGTTCATAAAGAGTTGATGTGACGATATGTATAGTAAATAAGATGTCATACATAAAATGGGTGTGATGTCATACAAACAGTTGGTCAGAGGTCATCAATAGGGTGGATTCAATGTCAGATATAGTGGGAGAGATATCATGAGTGCAGTGCATGTGATGTCATATATAATCTGTCATGTCATTTAATGTGGATGTGATGCCTTGTGGAATGTATATGATGGTATACGTGTAGTGGGTGTGAGGTCATACATACAAAGGATGTGATATCATCGAAAGAGTGGGTGTGATGACACAGACACAGTGTCTGTGATATTAATAATATAGTGAATCTGATGTCATATACAAAGGATATGATGTTGTCTTACATAGTGCAAGAGATCTCATGAATACATTTGGTGTGATAACCTCAATACAGTGGATGTGAGGACCCAGATACCGTGGAAACAATGTCAAATAGAATGGTTGTGATGTCGTAGAAATGGTGGTTTGATATCATAAACTGAGGATGTGATGTCTTGTATGGTGAAAAAGTTGCCATACATATGCCGAGTGTGATGTCATGCCAAGAGTGGACGTGATATCAGTGGAGAGATTGAGATGGCAAAAAAACAGTGGGGGCAATGTCTAGTACAGTGGGTTTGATGTCATGCCTGAAGTGGATGTGGCAGCATAAATTCTGTGGTTTGGTGGGATAGAGTGGATATGATGTCATCTGAAGTGCAAATGATGTCATATATATGCCGAGTGTGAAATCAACCACACACAGTGTTGTATGTCATATATTGTGGATATGATGTCATAAATAGAGTGGACAGGATGTCAGCCGAATACTGGCTGCGATATGATACATAGAGTGGCTGTGATATCATTGGTAGAGTCGGTGTGATAACACATATATACTGGAAATGAGGTCAGATATAGTGGATGTAATGTCTGGTATAGTGGACTTGATGTCATAAATAAAGAGGTGTGAGGTCAAAAAGAGTGGATGTGATGTCATATGTAGTCCATATGATGTCATACATATAGTGGGTGTGATGTCATACATACACTGGGTTAGATAAAATTGGTACATTGCGTGTGTTTACACAGATACAATGCGTGTGATGTCAGACATAGTGGCTGTGAAGTTACACAATGGTTGTGTTGTTATAACACTGAGTGTGATGCCATATGAAGTGGATATGTCATAAGCATAGAGTGTGTGAAGTCATAGACAGAGTCATTGTGTGATGTCACATATATTGTGAATGTGATACCATATATATAGTGAATGTGATATCATACACAGTACGTGACATGTCATATCGTATATAGTGCGTGTTAGGTCATGAATAGAGTGCATGTGATGTCATAAATACTAAGGATGCTTGTCATAAAGTGTGGATATTATGTCATGTGCAGTGCATATGATGGCATACATATGCCACCTCGGAACTCTTACATAGTTGGTGTGATGTGATAATGTCGACAAAGTGGGTTTGATGACAAACAGTGGATGTGATGGAAGTAATAACATGTTTCAAGACAAATATAGA
This sequence comes from Odocoileus hemionus, assembly GCA_020976825.1. Lineage (NCBI taxonomy): Eukaryota > Metazoa > Chordata > Mammalia > Artiodactyla > Cervidae > Odocoileus > Odocoileus hemionus. The sequence continues at coordinate 14,046 of JAJLRB010005317.1, read as the reverse complement.
GCTTGTGTAGTCATAGACACAGTGTGGATGAGATCATATACAGTGGATATGATGTCATAAACATAGTGGGTGCCATGACAGATAAACAATGGTATGATGACATCAAGAGTGGATTTGTTGTCATATAAAGTGTCTATCATGTTATACATGCAGTGTGTGTGATTTCACACGTACATAGGGTCTAATATAATCATTCAAGTGAGTGTGATTTCACCGATATAGTATGTGTGATGTCGGAAACCGTGGTGTGTGTGTTGTCATTCATACACAATGTGAGATGTCATATATACTGAGTATGATGTCAAAAACATAGAAGGTGTCTTGTCACAGTTGCAGTGGCTGTGATATCACAAGTATATTGTATGTGATGACATAAACAGTTTATATAATGATTTATATAGAGTGGATGGGATGTCATGAATACAGTCTTGTGATGTCATAAAGAGTGTGTGTGATATCACATAGAATTCATATGACGTCATATATATAGTGGGTTTGAGGTCAAACATATTGCAGGTGTGGTATAAGCAATACACGGTAAGTAATGACGGAGCTACAGTGGATGCGATGTCAGATATCCTGTGTGTGAGGACATGAATAGAGAGGGTGTGATGTCATAGAGCGGTGTGACGTCGTACAGAATGAATGTGATGTCATGTGTAGTTCATATGATGTCATGCATATGGCGCTGTGATATCATACAAACAATGGGGCATATATCATCGATAATCTCGGTGTGATGACACACATTCTGTGGATGTGCTCTCAGAGATAATGGCTGTGATGTGAGATAGAGTAGCTTTGATGTCATGAACAGAGTGTTGTGGTGTCATAAAGCCTGGGTGTGATGTCGTTTATAGTGCATAATGTGCCATGCCTATAGTATGTGTGACATAATACATACACTTTTTGTTATATCCTGATACGGTGGGTGTGACGGCAGAAATACAGACACGGATGGTGTGATGTCAGATATACTGTTTTTGTATCGTCTCAACACAGTGTCTTTGACGTCAAATTTATTGGATAGGGATTCACAGACCCAGTGGCTGTGACGTTACAAATAAAGTGGTTGTGATATCAGAGGTATAGGGGATGAGATGTCCTAAACCGTACATGTGATGTCGCATATAAGAGATCTGATGTCATGAATGTAGTGGCTGTGATGTCTTAAATGCTGAGGATTGATGTCATAAAGTGTGAATGTGATGTCATGTAGAGTGTGTATGATGTCATATGTATGCCAAGGGTGATGATTTCCATACTTGCTGTGATGTCATCGACACAGAGTGTGTGACGACACAGATCCAGTGGCGGTGATGTCAAATGTAGTGGGTGAGATGTCAGGTATAGTCGGTGTGGTGTCATGAAAGCAGTATGGGTGATATCATATATATTGGATATGATGTCATCAATATATTGGGTGTGATGTCATACATTTAGGTGTCTGATGTCATAAAGAGTTCATGTGACGTCATGCATACTGAATATGATGTCCTAGATAGACTGTGTGTGATGTCATACAGAGAGTGTGTGAGGTATAATTGATACACTGGGTTTGATGACACAGATACTGTGGAGGTAGTGTCAGATGTAGTGGGTGAGATGGCAGATATAACGTTTGAGTTGTCTTGTGTGTGTGGTCATATATAGTGTGTGTGATGTCATGAATGCAATGGATGTAATGTGATGACTACAATTGTGTGAGTTCATAAAGAGTTGATGTGACGATATGTATAGTAAATAAGATGTCATACATAAAATGGGTGTGATGTCATACAAACAGTTGGTCAGAGGTCATCAATAGGGTGGATTCAATGTCAGATATAGTGGGAGAGATATCATGAGTGCAGTGCATGTGATGTCATATATAATCTGTCATGTCATTTAATGTGGATGTGATGCCTTGTGGAATGTATATGATGGTATGGTATACGTGTAGTGGGTGTGAGGTCATACATACAAAGGATGTGATATCATCGAAAGAGTGGGTGTGATGACACAGACACAGTGTCTGTGATATTAATAATATAGTGAATCTGATGTCATATACAAAGGATATGATGTTGTCTTACATAGTGCAAGAGATCTCATGAATACATTTGGTGTGATAACCTCAATACAGTGGATGTGAGGACCCAGATACCGTGGAAACAATGTCAAATAGAATGGTTGTGATGTCGTAGAAATGGTGGTTTGATATCATAAACTGAGGATGTGATGTCTTGTATGGTGAAAAAGTTGCCATACATATGCCGAGTGTGATGTCATGCCAAGAGTGGACGTGATATCAGTGGAGAGATTGAGATGGCAAAAAAACAGTGGGGGCAATGTCTAGTACAGTGGGTTTGATGTCATGCCTGAAGTGGATGTGGCAGCATAAATTCTGTGGTTTGGTGGGATAGAGTGGATATGATGTCATCTGAGTGCAAATGATGTCATATATATGCCGAGTGTGAAATCAACCACACACAGTGTTGTATGTCATATATTGTGGATATGATGTCAAAAATAGAGTGGACAGGATGTCAGCCGAATACTGGCTGCGATATGATACATAGAGTGGCTGTGATATCATTGGTAGAGTCGGTGTGATAACACATATATACTGGAAATGAGGTCAGATATAGTGGATGTAATGTCTGGTATAGTGGACTTGATGTCATAAATAAAGAGGTGTGAGGTCAAAAAGAGTGGATGTGATGTCATATGTAGTCCATATGATGTCATACATATAGTGGGTGTGATGTCATACATACACTGGGTTAGATAAAATTGGTACATTGCGTGTGTTTACACAGATACAATGCGTGTGATGTCAGACATAGTGGCTGTGAAGTTACACAATGGTTGTGTTGTTATAACACTGAGTGTGATGCCATATGAAGTGGATATGTCATAAGCATAGAGTGTGTGAAGTCATAGACAGAGAGTCATTGTGTGATGTCACATATATTGTGAATGTGATACCATATATATAGTGAATGTGATATCATACACAGTACGTGACATGTCATATCGTATATAGTGCGTGTTAGGTCATGAATAGAGTGCATGTGATGTCATAAATACTAAGGATGCTTGTCATAAAGTGTGGATATTATGTCATGTGCAGTGCATATGATGGCATACATATGCCACCTCGGAACTCTTACATAGTTGGTGTGATAATGTCGACAAAGTGGGTTTGATGACAAACAGTGGATGTGATGGAAGTAATAACATGTTTCAAGACAAATATAGAGCTTGTGTAGTCATAGACACAGTGTGGATGAGATCATATACAGTGGATATGATGTCATAAACATAGTGGGTGCCATGACAGATAAACAATGGTATGATGACATCAAGAGTGGATTTGTTGTCATATAAAGTGTCTATCATGTTATACATGCAGTGTGTGTGATTTCACACGTACATAGGGTCTAATATAATCATTCAAGTGAGTGTGATTTCACCGATATAGTATGTGTGATGTCGGAAACCGTGGTTGTGTTGTCATTCATACACAATGTGAGATGTCATATATACTGAGTATGATGTCAAAAACATAGAAGGTGTCTTGTCACAGTTGCAGTGGCTGTGATATCACAAGTATATTGTATGTGATGACATAAACAGTTTATATAATGATTTATATAGAGTGGATGGGATGTCATGAATACAGTCTTGTGATGTCATAAAGAGTGTGTGTGATATCACATAGAATTCATATGACGTCATATATATAGTGGGTTTGAGGTCAAACATATTGCAGGTGTGGTATAAGCAATACACGGTAAGTAATGACGGAGCTACAGTGGATGCGATGTCAGATATCCTGTGTGTGAGGACATGAATAGAGAGGGTGTGATGTCATAGAGCGGTGTGACGTCGTACAGAATGAATGTGATGTCATGTGTAGTTCATATGATGTCATGCATATGGCGCTGTGATATCATACAAACAATGGGGCATATATCATCGATAATCTCGGTGTGATGACACACATTCTGTGGATGTGCTCTCAGAGATAATGGCTGTGATGTGAGATAGAGTAGCTTTGATGTCATGAACAGAGTGTTGTGGTGTCATAAAGCCTGGGTGTGATGTCGTTTATAGTGCATAATGTGCCATGCCTATAGTATGTGTGACATAATACATACACTTTTTTTGTTATATCACTGATACGGTGGGTGTGACGGCAGAAATACAGACACGGATGGTGTGATGTCAGATATACTGTTTGTATCGTCTCAACACAGTGTCTTTGACGTCAAATTTATTGGATAGGGATTCACAGACCCAGTGGCTGTGACGTTACAAATAAAGTGGTTGTGATATCAGAGGTATAGGGGATGAGATGTCCTAAACCGTACATGTGATGTCGCATATAAGAGATCTGATGTCATGAATGTAGTGGCTGTGATGTCTTAAATGCTGAGGATTGATGTCAAATAAAGTGTGAATGTGATGTCATGTAGAGTGTGTATGATGTCATATGTATGCCAAGGGTGATGATTTCCATACTTGCTGTGATGTCATCGACACAGAGTGTGTGACGACACAGATCCAGTGGCGGTGATGTCAAATGTAGTGGGTGAGATGTCAGGTATAGTCGGTGTGGTGTCATGAAAGCAGTATGGGTGATATCATATATATTGGATATGATGTCATCAATATACTGGGTGTGATGTCATACATTTAGGTGTCTGATGTCATAAAGAGTTCATGTGACGTCATGCATACTGAATATGATGTCCTAGATAGACTGTGTGTGATGTCATACAGAGAGTGTGTGAGGTATAATTGATACACTGGGTTTGATGACACAGATACTGTGGAGGTAGTGTCAGATGTAGTGGGTGAGATGGCAGATATAACGTTTGAGTTGTCTTGTGTGTGTGGTCATATATAGTGTGTGTGATGTCATGAATGCAATGGATGTAATGTGATGACTACAATTGTGTGAGTTCATAAAGAGTTGATGTGACGATATGTATAGTAAATAAGATGTCATACATAAAATGGGTGTGATGTCATACAAACAGTTGGTCAGAGGTCATCAATAGGGTGGATTCAATGTCAGATATAGTGGGAGAGATATCATGAGTGCAGTGCATGTGATGTCATATATAATCTGTCATGTCATTTAATGTGGATGTGATGCCTTGTGGAATGTATATGATGGTATACGTGTAGTGGGTGTGAGGTCATACATACAAAGGATGTGATATCATCGAAAGAGTGGGTGTGATGACACAGACACAGTGTCTGTGATATTAATAATATAGTGAATCTGATGTCATATACAAAGGATATGATGTTGTCTTACATAGTGCAAGAGATCTCATGAATACATTTGGTGTGATAACCTCAATACAGTGGATGTGAGGACCCAGATACCGTGGAAACAATGTCAAATAGAATGGTTGTGATGTCGTAGAAATGGTGGTTTGATATCATAAACTGAGGATGTGATGTCTTGTATGGTGAAAAAGTTGCCATACATATGCCGAGTGTGATGTCATGCCAAGAGTGGACGTGATATCAGTGGAGAGATTGAGATGGCAAAAAAACAGTGGGGGCAATGTCTAGTACAGTGGGTTTGATGTCATGCCTGAAGTGGATGTGGCAGCATAAATTCTGTGGTTTGGTGGGATAGAGTGGATATGATGTCATCTGAAGTGCAAATGATGTCATATATATGCCGAGTGTGAAATCAACCACACACAGTGTTGTATGTCATATATTGTGGATATGATGTCATAAATAGAGTGGACAGGATGTCAGCCGAATACTGGCTGCGATATGATACATAGAGTGGCTGTGATATCATTGGTAGAGTCGGTGTGATAACACATATATACTGGAAATGAGGTCAGATATAGTGGATGTAATGTCTGGTATAGTGGACTTGATGTCATAAATAAAGAGGTGTGAGGTCAAAAAGAGTGGATGTGATGTCATATGTAGTCCATATGATGTCATACATATAGTGGGTGTGATGTCATACATACACTGGGTTAGATAAAATTGGTACATTGCGTGTGTTTACACAGATACAATGCGTGTGATGTCAGACATAGTGGCTGTGAAGTTACACAATGGTTGTGTTGTTATAACACTGAGTGTGATGCCATATGAAGTGGATATGTCATAAGCATAGAGTGTGTGAAGTCATAGACAGAGTCATTGTGTGATGTCACATATATTGTGAATGTGATACCATATATATAGTGAATGTGATATCATACACAGTACGTGACATGTCATATCGTATATAGTGCGTGTTAGGTCATGAATAGAGTGCATGTGATGTCATAAATACTAAGGATGCTTGTCATAAAGTGTGGATATTATGTCATGTGCAGTGCATATGATGGCATACATATGCCACCTCGGAACTCTTACATAGTTGGTGTGATAATGTCGACAAAGTGGGTTTGATGACAAACAGTGGATGTGATGGAAGTAATAACATGTTTCAAGACAAATATAGAGCTTGTGTAGTCATAGACACAGTGTGGATGAGATCATATACAGTGGATATGATGTCATAAACATAGTGGGTGCCATGACAGATAAGCAATGGTATGATGACATCAAGAGTGGATTTGTTGTCATATAAAGTGTCTATCATGTTATACATGCAGTGTGTGTGATTTCACACGTACATAGGGTCTAATATAATCATTCAAGTGAGTGTGATTTCACCGATATAGTATGTGTGATGTCGGAAACCGTGGTTGTGTTGTCATTCATACACAATGTGAGATGTCATATATACTGAGTATGATGTCAAAAACATAGAAGGTGTCTTGTCACAGTTGCAGTGGCTGTGATATCACAAGTATATTGCATGTGATGACATAAACAGTTTATATAATGATTTATACAGAGTGGATGGGATGTCATGAATACAGTCTTGTGATGTCATAAAGAGTGTGTGTGATATCACATAGAATTCATATGACGTCATATATATAGTGGGTTTGAGGTCAAACATATTGCAGGTGTGGTATAAGCAATACACGGTAAGTAATGACGGAGCTACAGTGGATGCGATGTCAGATATCCTGTGTGTGAGGACATGAATAGAGAGGGTGTGATGTCATAGAGCGGTGTGACGTCGTACAGAATGAATGTGATGTCATGTGTAGTTCATATGATGTCATGCATATGGCGCTGTGATATCATACAAACAATGGGGCATATATCATCGATAATCTCGGTGTGATGACACACATTCTGTGGATGTGCTCTCAGAGATAATGGCTGTGATGTGAGATAGAGTAGCTTTGATGTCATGAACAGAGTGTTGTGGTGTCATAAAGCCTGGGTGTGATGTCGTTTATAGTGCATAATGTGCCATGCCTATAGTATGTGTGACATAATACATACACTTTTTGTTATATCACTGATACGGTGGGTGTGACGGCAGAAATACAGACACGGATGGTGTGATGTCAGATATACTGTTTGTATCGTCTCAACACAGTGTCTTTGACGTCAAATTTATTGGATAGGGATTCACAGACCCAGTGGCTGTGACGTTACAAATAAAGTGGTTGTGATATCAGAGGTATAGGGGATGAGATGTCCTAAACCGTACATGTGATGTCGCATATAAGAGATCTGATGTCATGAATGTAGTGGCTGTGATGTCTTAAATGCTGAGGATTGATGTCATAAAGTGTGAATGTGATGTCATGTAGAGTGTGTATGATGTCATATGTATGCCAAGGGTGATGATTTCCATACTTGCTGTGATGTCATCGACACAGAGTGTGTGACGACACAGATCCAGTGGCGGTGATGTCAAATGTAGTGGGTGAGATGTCAGGTATAGTCGGTGTGGTGTCATGAAAGCAGTATGGGTGATATCATATATATTGGATATGATGTCATCAATATACTGGGTGTGATGTCATACATTTAGGTGTCTGATGTGTCATAAAGAGTTCATGTGACGTCATGCATACTGAATATGATGTCCTAGATAGACTGTGTGTGATGTCATACAGAGAGTGTGTGAGGTATAATTGATACACTGGGTTTGATGACACAGATACTGTGGAGGTAGTGTCAGATGTAGTGGGTGAGATGGCAGATATAACGTTTGAGTTGTCTTGTGTGTGTGGTCATATATAGTGTGTGTGATGTCATGAATGCAATGGATGTAATGTGATGACTACAATTGTGTGAGTTCATAAAGAGTTGATGTGACGATATGTATAGTAAATAAGATGTCATACATAAAATGGGTGTGATGTCATACAAACAGTTGGTCAGAGGTCATCAATAGGGTGGATTCAATGTCAGATATAGTGGGAGAGATATCATGAGTGCAGTGCATGTGATGTCATATATAATCTGTCATGTCATTTAATGTGGATGTGATGCCTTGTGGAATGTATATGATGGTATACGTGTGTAGTGGGTGTGAGTCATACATACAAAGGATGTGATATCATCGAAAGAGTGGGTGTGATGACACAGACACAGTGTCTGTGATATTAATAATATAGTGAATCTGATGTCATATACAAAGGATATGATGTTGTCTTACATAGTGCAAGAGATCTCATGAATACATTTGGTGTGATAACCTCAATACAGTGGATGTGAGGACCCAGATACCGTGGAAACAATGTCAAATAGAATGGTTGTGATGTCGTAGAAATGGTGGTTTGATATCATAAACTGAGGATGTGATGTCTTGTATGGTGAAAAAGTTGCCATACATATGCCGAGTGTGATGTCATGCCAAGAGTGGACGTGATATCAGTGGAGAGATTGAGATGGCAAAAAAACAGTGGGGGCAATGTCTAGTACAGTGGGTTTGATGTCATGCCTGAAGTGGATGTGGCAGCATAAATTCTGTGGTTTGGTGGGATAGAGTGGATATGATGTCATCTGAAGTGCAAATGATGTCATATATATGCCGAGTGTGAAAATCAACCACACACAGTGTTGTATGTCATATATTGTGGATATGATGTCATAAATAGAGTGGACAGGATGTCAGCCGAATACTGGCTGCGATATGATACATAGAGTGGCTGTGATATCATTGGTAGAGTCGGTGTGATAACACATATATACTGGAAATGAGGTCAGATATAGTGGATGTAATGTCTGGTATAGTGGACTTGATGTCATAAATAAAGAGGTGTGAGGTCAAAAAGAGTGGATGTGATGTCATATGTAGTCCATATGATGTCATACATATAGTGGGTGTGATGTCATACATACACTGGGTTAGATAAAATTGGTACATTGCGTGTGTTTACACAGATACAATGCGTGTGATGTCAGACATAGTGGCTGTGAAGTTACACAATGGTTGTGTTGTTATAACACTGAGTGTGATGCCATATGAAGTGGATATGTCATAAGCATAGAGTGTGTGAAGTCATAGACAGAGTCATTGTGTGATGTCACATATATGTGTGTGAATGTGATACCATATATATAGTGAATGTGATATCATACACAGTACGTGACATGTCATATCGTATATAGTGCGTGTTAGGTCATGAATAGAGTGCATGTGATGTCATAAATACTAAGGATGCTTGTCATAAAGTGTGGATATTATGTCATGTGCAGTGCATATGATGGCATACATATGCCACCTCGGAACTCTTACATAGTTGGTGTGATAATGTCGACAAAGTGGGTTTGATGACAAACAGTGGATGTGATGGAAGTAATAACATGTTTCAAGACAAATATAGAGCTTGTGTAGTCATAGACACAGTGTGGATGAGATCATATACAGTGGATATGATGTCATAAACATAGTGGGTGCCATGACAGATAAGCAATGGTATGATGACATCAAGAGTGGATTTGTTGTCATATAAAGTGTCTATCATGTTATACATGCAGTGTGTGTGATTTCACACGTACATAGGGTCTAATATAATCATTCAAGTGAGTGTGATTTTCACCGATATAGTATGTGTGATGTCGGAAACCGTGGTTGTGTTGTCATTCATACACAATGTGAGATGTCATATATACTGAGTATGATGTCAAAAACATAGAAGGTGTCTTGTCACAGTTGCAGTGGCTGTGATATCACAAGTATATTGCATGTGATGACATAAACAGTTTATATAATGATTTATACAGAGTGGATGGGATGTCATGAATACAGTCTTGTGATGTCATAAAGAGTGTGTGTGATATCACATAGAATTCATATGACGTCATATATATAGTGGGTTTGAGGTCAAACATATTGCAGGTGTGGTATAAGCAATACACGGTAAGTAATGACGGAGCTACAGTGGATGCGATGTCAGATATCCTGTGTGTGAGGACATGAATAGAGAGGGTGTGATGTCATAGAGCGGTGTGACGTCGTACAGAATGAATGTGATGTCATGTGTAGTTCATATGATGTCATGCATATGGCGCTGTGATATCATACAAACAAATGGGCATATATCATCGATAATCTCGGTGTGATGACACACATTCTGTGGATGTGCTCTCAGAGATAATGGCTGTGATGTGAGATAGAGTAGCTTTGATGTCATGAACAGAGTGTTGTGGTGTCATAAAGCCTGGGTGTGATGTCGTTTATAGTGCATAATGTGCCATGCCTATAGTATGTGTGACATAATACATACACTTTTTGTTATATCACTGATACGGTGGGTGTGACGGCAGAAATACAGACACGGATGGTGTGATGTCAGATATACTGTTTGTATCGTCTCAACACAGTGTCTTTGACGTCAAATTTATTGGATAGGGATTCACAGACCCAGTGGCTGTGACGTTACAAATAAAGTGGTTGTGATATCAGAGGTATAGGGGATGAGATGTCCTAAACCGTACATGTGATGTCGCATATAAGAGATCTGATGTCATGAATGTAGTGGCTGTGATGTCTTAAATGCTGAGGATTGATGTCATAAAGTGTGTATGATGTCATATGTATGCCAAGGGTGATGATTTCCATACTTGCTGTGATGTCATCGACACAGAGTGTGTGACGACACAGATCCAGTGGCGGTGATGTCAAATGTAGTGGGTGAGATGTCAGGTATAGTCGGTGTGGTGTCATGAAAGCAGTATGGGTGATATCATATATATTGGATATGATGTCATCAATATACTGGGTGTGATGTCATACATTTAGGTGTCTGATGTCATAAAGAGTTCATGTGACGTCATGCATACTGAATATGATGTCCTAGATAGACTGTGTGTGATGTCATACAGAGAGTGTGTGAGGTATAATTGATACACTGGGTTTGATGACACAGATACTGTGGAGGTAGTGTCAGATGTAGTGGGTGAGATGGCAGATATAACGTTTGAGTTGTCTTGTGTGTGTGGTCATATATAGTGTGTGTGATGTCATGAATGCAATGGATGTAATGTGATGACTACAATTGTGTGAGTTCATAAAGAGTTGATGTGACGATATGTATAGTAAATAAGATGTCATACATAAAATGGGTGTGATGTCATACAAACAGTTGGTCAGAGGTCATCAATAGGGTGGATTCAATGTCAGATATAGTGGGAGAGATATCATGAGTGCAGTGCATGTGATGTCATATATAATCTGTCATGTCATTTAATGTGGATGTGATGCCTTGTGGAATGTATATGATGGTATACGTGTAGTGGGTGTGAGGTCATACATACAAAGGATGTGATATCATCGAAAGAGTGGGTGTGATGACACAGACACAGTGTCTGTGATATTAATAATATAGTGAATCTGATGTCATATACAAAGGATATGATGTTGTCTTACATAGTGCAAGAGATCTCATGAATACATTTGGTGTGATAACCTCAATACAGTGGATGTGAGGACCCAGATACCGTGGAAACAATGTCAAATAGAATGGTTGTGATGTCGTAGAAATGGTGGTTTGATATCATAAACTGAGGATGTGATGTCTTGTATGGTGAAAAAGTTGCCATACATATGCCGAGTGTGATGTCATGCCAAGAGTGGACGTGATATCAGTGGAGAGATTGAGATGGCAAAAAAACAGTGGGGGCAATGTCTAGTACAGTGGGTTTGATGTCATGCCTGAAGTGGATGTGGCAGCATAAATTCTGTGGTTTGGTGGGATAGAGTGGATATGATGTCATCTGAAGTGCAAATGATGTCATATATATGCCGAGTGTGAAATCAACCACACACAGTGTTGTATGTCATATATTGTGGATATGATGTCATAAATAGAGTGGACAGGATGTCAGCCGAATACTGGCTGCGATATGATACATAGAGTGGCTGTGATATCATTGGTAGAGTCGGTGTGATAACACATATATACTGGAAATGAGGTCAGATATAGTGGATGTAATGTCTGGTATAGTGGACTTGATGTCATAAATAAAGAGGTGTGAGGTCAAAAAGAGTGGATGTGATGTCATATGTAGTCCATATGATGTCATACATATAGTGGGTGTGATGTCATACATACACTGGGTTAGATAAAATTGGTACATTGCGTGTGTTTACACAGATACAATGCGTGTGATGTCAGACATAGTGGCTGTGAAGTTACACAATGGTTGTGTTGTTATAACACTGAGTGTGATGCCATATGAAGTGGATATGTCATAAGCATAGAGTGTGTGAAGTCATAGACAGAGTCATTGTGTGATGTCACATATATTGTGAATGTGATACCATATATATAGTGAATGTGATATCATACACAGTACGTGACATGTCATATCGTATATAGTGCGTGTTAGGTCATGAATAGAGTGCATGTGATGTCATAAATACTAAGGATGCTTGTCATAAAGTGTGGATATTATGTCATGTGCAGTGCATATGATGGCATACATATGCCACCTCGGAACTCTTACATAGTTGGTGTGATAATGTCGACAAAGTGGGTTTGATGACAAACAGTGGATGTGATGGAAGTAATAACATGTTTCAAGACAAATATAGAGCTTGTGTAGTCATAGACACAGTGTGGATGAGATCATATACAGTGGATATGATGTCATAAACATAGTGGGTGCCATGACAGATAAGCAATGGTATGATGACATCAAGAGTGGATTTGTTGTCATATAAAGTGTCTATCATGTTATACATGCAGTGTGTGTGATTTCACACGTACATAGGGTCTAATATAATCATTCAAGTGAGTGTGATTTCACCGATATAGTATGTGTGATGTCGGAAACCGTGGTTGTGTTGTCATTCATACACAATGTGAGATGTCATATATACTGAGTATGATGTCAAAAACATAGAAGGTGTCTTGTCACAGTTGCAGTGGCTGTGATATCACAAGTATATGTATGTGATGACATAAACAGTTTATATAATGATTTATATAGAGTGGATGGGATGTCATGAATACAGTCTTGTGATGTCATAAAGAGTGTGTGTGATATCACATAGAATTCATATGACGTCATATATATATAGTGGGTTTGAGGTCAAACATATTGCAGGTGTGGTATAAGCAATACACGGTAAGTAATGACGGAGCTACAGTGGATGCGATGTCAGATATCCTGTGTGTGAGGACATGAATAGAGAGGGTGTGATGTCATAGAGCGGTGTGACGTCGTACAGAATGAATGTGATGTCATGTGTAGTTCATATGATGTCATGCATATGGCGCTGTGATATCATACAAACAATGGGGCATATATATCGATCGATAATCTCGGTGTGATGACACACATTCTGTGGATGTGCTCTCAGATATAATGGCTGTGATGTGAGATAGAGTAGCTTTGATGTCATGAACAGAGTGTTGTGGTGTCATAAAGCCTGGGTGTGATGTCGTATATAGTGCATAATGTGCCATGCCTATAGTATGTGTGACATAATACATACACTTTTTGTTATATCACTGATACGGTGGGTGTGACGGCACAAATACAGACACGGATGGGTGTGATGTCAGATATACTGTTTGTTGTATCGTCTCAACACAGTGTCTTTGACGTCAATTTATTGGATAGGGATTCACAAACCAGTGGCTGTGACGTTACAAATAAAGTGGTTGTGATATCAGAGGTATAGGGGATGAGATGTCCTAA
>JAJLRB010005316.1:0-33627 GCA_020976825.1 Odocoileus hemionus | reverse complement strand
TCTCTAAAGTCTCCACAGGGATTCACCCATCCCTTCATCTTGGGAGATGAAAGACTAGCCTGCATTCAAGTCACTGGAGGGAAATCCGGCCGTTATTTCGAGTCAGGGCAATCTCGGTGTCCATTCCACTTTGGGCAGGAAACTCAGGGTCCCCGTCTCACATAAGAGGACTATATCTAAGAGAGGCCTCCTGTTGAGGTCATTTGTGAAAGTATGCATTCCTCACTTTGAGTCAAAAATAGGGAATCAGCTCTCATCTCGAGATGATTTGGGGTGAACCTTGAAACATTCCTTGATTTGGTGTGCTGAACGTGGTGTTCCTCTGGACTATATTTTAATTTTTCTATCGTTAATAACCATATGATATATCTTGTATGTTAGCATTTTATAAGATCATTGAACATATGTATCAAATCATATTATATTGTATATGATACATCCATTCCAGGTACAAATATATATTTTTATTCATTAACAGCTCAAAATCTTCAAGCTCTTGTCCTGCAAGAAAATCCCCTTGTAAGAGTAAGCCAATGTTCTTGAGCAGTTAACGCGCTTTGAAAATCCTAATTCATTTCGAATGAACCCGCCATTCTACAACAAGCTCCATCTACTACTTAGTTCAGCACAACACCAGTCAACCTAAGTCACTCTAATCCCAAGGGACCAATCCATATTATAGAACTAAATAGATCATTTATCAAAAATACATAAATTTTTTAATAGACCTTATCTAAAATTTATTCATCTCATATGATATACATATATTCTACTATAAGGTTACCTTTTTTGACATTCGTACATATACCCCAAACAAAGGCATAAACAAATGTATTATATTGATGTTGATTGACTTAAGACATGTCCCTACTAGATTAAGAAATAATTACAATGAAATCACATTCACAATTAAATAAACATATATAACCCAACTTTGAACACCCTTCAGTTTTCATGTAAGCTTAAACCAAATAGTGCCTATTAAGCTACTCCACACTATCTAAAAAACAAAATACATACATTGAAACATAGCTAATTTTAGATACATAGACATAGTTCCCCTTATGAAATTTAAAATAGCTTTTTGTTTATTTTTTTATTTTGGGCTCCACCAATTTGCTCATTTCTGGAGTCCTAGATAGAGTGGGCTGCGTATGCCAAGGACATGATAAGAGTTAACTTAAGGTTTTTCTTAGGCCTATCTTTTGTTTTCCCAGGCAGAGAATCTGGAGTTCCAAAAAATATTATTAAATTATATATTTTAACAAGTTCACCTCCCAGTTCAGAACTACCCACTTCCATACAATCATTTCCATCAAGTGCCGGTTTGCAATTTCAATAAAAATTTTATTTACACCAGTTTTCATTGGAGTCTAAAGAATATCATAGCCATTCAGTGTCAAAAATATCCTTTCTCCTTCTTGTAGCTATAGTTATATTATTAACGATATATGCATGAACGAATTTTTTGTCACATAGGACTTAAACCTTGGCTGAAAATTTTTTTGACAAATGCTTGGACTAATATGGAGAGGGCAATGGAACCTCCTTTCAGTACTCTTGTCTGGAGAATCTCTCAGGGATAAAATCAATCTTGTGAATCCGGTCTATGTTAATAATGTGCCAATTTTTTGACGGTTAATAGTAGTATGGGATGATCTCTGGTTACAATTGCAGCCAGGAATCCCCCAGGTTTCACAAAAATGTAAGATAACCGTTTGTTAAAATTCTGTTTAAGATGACACCAGTTTGTCATATTTCCTTTGTTATAATCATATATAATTAGGAGAAGTTTCACAAAAAGAGTGAAAAGATATCCCGTCAATTATGTGTTTTGCACCTTTTTTTAATCTGTGTGTTTTATATAACGTTCTTTAGTAATAGCTTGTAATTTTTTTTTCATTCATAGTAGGAGCGCCAATGCTTTGTCGTAAATAGGAAGCATAAATGTTGTTCCGTTACTCGTCTTATCTTTTAGTCAATAACTGTTTTTGTTTGTGTAAAATGAGCAGTTGGCCCCTAGGAAAAAAATGTCTGGAGAATTGTAATGTAATCTCCGTGTGTTCTGCCTATTGCCATAAGTATATGGTCCCTTCCTATGAGTTATTAAGTTGCGAGCTGCATTCGTTGTGGTTGGAGTTTTTCTTTTTTTTTAATTGGCTTGCATATATCACATTAAGGTTTTTTTTAATGTTTCTTTTAGGTTGGACCTTTTCTTGCCCTTTATGGTCTATCTAGTTGTGGTAGAGATTAGGAATATTTTCAACTAAATTTATTGTGTACCTTTTCTCTTTTTGTGGAGAAATTCCCTGACATCTTTGGCAAGAGACAATGAAGAACAAGGAAGGAGAGTGACCTTTTGTTATGGGTCAGGATTTGCGGCCATCAAAAATACGTATCACGCGATAATAGTGATTAATACATATTAGTAGGCCCCAGTGCTGTGAAGTGGGCAGGGACGCAGACCAGAAAAATATCTTTTTCCTATTTTTATTTTGATGTTATGTTTTAATATTGGTCGGAACATATTTAAATAACAATGATTGTCTATAAGGTATTGTTGTTCTGATCTGTATTACCAAATCTACATCACGTCCGTACATGTAGTAGAGGAGTTAATAGAATGTGAGTGAAGGCTAAAGAAGTAATTGAGAAATTGTGTCCCCCTATTGAATGGCCTTAGAATCTGAGACTGACTCATAATTTGAAATGTCTCCATTTAATAATTTGAATACAATTCAATTCCAAACGCACAGTAACCAGCAAAGTTCCTATCAATAGAATGCCGCAAAATTACGATCAGCCCTAGGATAAAAAAAGCACTGAAAGGAATTTGTGAGGGGGCAGGGTGATCCAAAAAAAACTCACAGT
The DNA here is from genome assembly GCA_020976825.1 of Odocoileus hemionus. NCBI lineage: Eukaryota > Metazoa > Chordata > Mammalia > Artiodactyla > Cervidae > Odocoileus > Odocoileus hemionus. Next base: position 30,756 of record JAJLRB010005316.1, on the reverse strand, counting down.
AATTTGTACTTTAGAGGCAGGAGATCTGCTTCAATGTGTAAAAGGGAAAATAATCATTTATGGGCTGGTATATTCAATGGCAGCACTGCCTGGCACGTTGTCGAGGAGGTTTGACAGGGAAAATGAATACGTGCAGAATTATTCTGCACACGTGCCACTGTTTTGTTAGTCAGGAGACCCATGAGTGAGGCTCCCATAGTCCTTTGTTGATTATCTCTGACGGAATAGGTGTTTCACTTGCGGCCCTTCAAATATTCAAACATGGTTCAATTTGTTCTAGTCTATTGGCCCAGATGCATTCCTCTGTGCAGCTAGTGGCAAAAATACGATGTGGAAGCATGTTTTATTAGCTTTGTCTTAGGGCAGTTCACCCTTTTCAAACGCTTTTCCCCCACTATATCTCCACATGTAAAGCAATCCTTCACTGTCGTCTTTTTTAAGAAGTTTGTGTGACAAGCATTGATATCAAGCTTGTAATATTTGCGATCTATTTTAAGTAGCAAAAATGAGACACTAGAGTGTCGAACAAGTTTCTAATACTACCAGTACAATACATAGGATACAACATAGTCTGTTGTCAAAATTTGCAAGCGTATAGCTGTCTGTGCACAGTTTCTGATTATCCACTGTTTCAATAAAGCAAGTACAATTATCCTATAGCTGAGTATGTTTTCTGAATTTCTTCACTCCGATGTACAGTATATGCGCAAAGTGAGAATAGCAGGCTTGACTGTAGTCTGAAGCGACTTAAAATGCAAATATTAAGCGTAAACTTTTCAGTTAGAGTATTGCAACAAAGACAGCACATCTTTGGAGTTGCGATACTAGTAGCTGGCAAGAGGACAGCAACAGAAACTATTTGGAGCAGCCAGGCAGGTCAAGGGATAAGCAGAGAAACATTTTTATATAGTTTTGTAATTGCGACTTATTTTGATTGATAGCCTTTGTAAAGTTCGAAATCACATGTAACATCTTATATAGGTATAGAGAATACCCTCGATCGTTGTGTGATCATGGTTTGCCTGAATGTAGTTCGGAATGCAGCCTCGCAATATAACATTACAACGAAGCTGACCAGGATAGTTTAAACCCCGTAGGCGCTTTATACACAATTAAAGAGCGCCTGAAAAATGCTTTAGGCAAATCGAGACACACTAGGAATAATAGTTATCTGTGTATATGGGCACTGGCTCAGGGTCCTATTAACATTATTCCTTTGCACAGACCCGGAATCACAAATTTAAAAAGTCAAAACGAGCAATTTGTCAGAGGAAACTATATGAATGATGCTTCCCTACTAGACCTGTTTGAATGGAGCAAGCACTCTATATCACCTCGGTCCCAGATGAAGACCAGAAGTACCCACTGAAAAGGTAAAGCAAGTCAGTAGGGCCTGCAAAGCAACAAAAATTAAAATGGGACTGGCCAGCCGGTTTTAACACCCATAGCCATTAGCAGTATAATACAGAACACCCACCAACAGGGGTCCATGAGTCCCCTCCACCCGATATACCGAAACGTATACCAGTGTCTCTGTTGCTTTGGAGCCCACAGATTTGTCCACTGGGCGGAGTCCATTTCAGTCGGACCAGGAACCTTGTGCGTCTAAGATGTTGGCGATCAGAAAGTCGAAAAGAGAGAAGGAGGGCATGATATCATGCTTCTTTACACAGAGGACCAATATTGTCCTTGACAGAGGGCGTGCATCACTCACCAAGGTACCAGGCGCCCTCTCGAGGGGTCTTAGAAGCCCGGGCAGAAAAGTGAGCACGACGGGTCTCCAGGCTCCAGAGAGTCAGCCAGAAAAAGATAGAGAGAGAGAGAAAAAGAGAGAGTGAGACAAAAAAAGACCGGGGACCTAAGCTCTAATGGAGCAAAGGTGCTTTAATGATTTTTCTATGAGTATATACAGGCTGCAGTACAAGAAACTTCTTTGGGGAATGATAGAGTTCAGCAAACCAAACAAACTGCAAAGGTTACCAAGGGAACAAGGAGTAATGCTAGTCCCAAGGTCAGGAGACAATCCATATCTCAAGAAAGGCGAAAGGGGACTAAGCAGTTTTGTCTTAAAGAACGGAAAGTCGATGCTGCTGTGTCATGCTGGAAGCCCTGCTGCTGAACTGGTGTTCCTCTGGACATTGGATGGTGGTGTTCTCGGGGATACTCTCTGTTGTTTAAAGGAAGTCAGCTTGTCAAGCCACTTCCCGTGGTTTGATGTGGAATTCGGGATTGGCTCTGGAGCTCATGCAGGGGATTCTGGACCTCATCATCGAGTCGAGTCGATTGCGGAACACAGAGAAGCCATCCCTTTGCTTTCTTGTTGCTGCTTGCTTCGCTCTGACATCAGGGTCCCGCTAGACTTGTGACAGTGTTCTTGGGAGGACTCTCTCTGAAGTTCCATCCAGGAAGTCCAGACTTCTTCTTGTTTGATGTGGGAAAACAGGAATTGCTCTGCATGCAATGCAGGGGAAATCGGGCTCATCTGGCAGCGAGGCGGGAAGTCTCGTGTTTTTTGTCGAGTTGCGGTGGGAACCTGGGGTATATTCTCGAGTTAGGACTTGGATGGCTCTTCAAAACTCGAGTTTGTTCAGCAAAGTCAGGACTCATGTCTAGTTGCGAGGGACACCTCGAGATTCTCATCGAGGACTTGGCAGGGAAATTGGGATGCCTCTTTAGGTGAGACTTGAGACCCAGTGTCCCTTTCAGTTCCCACAGTGATTGTCGGATTCTATCAATTTTTAATGAGGAGTCAGGCTTGTTGTCCTTTTGACGCATTGAACTCAAGTTCCTCTCGAATTTTCAAGGGGATGTGAGGCCTCCTGTCTAGATGAGGGCGGGGAAACTAGGGCTTTCTCTAAAGTCTCCACAGGGGATTCACATTCCCTTCATCTTGGGAGATATGAAAGACTAGCCTGCATTCAAGTCACTGGAGGGAAATCCGGCCTTATTTCGAGTCAGGGCATCTCGGTGTTGCCATTCCGCTTGGGGGCAGCAAACTCAGGGTCCCTCTTCTGTCATACTAACGTAGCTAAGAGAGGCCTCCTGATTGAGGTGTTTTGTGGAAAGTTGCATTCCTCTTGAGTCAAAAATAGGGAATCAGCTCTCATCTCGAGATGATTTGGGGTGAACCGTGAAACATTCCTTGAGTTGGTGTGCTGAAAGCGTGGTGTTCCTCTGGGACTATTATATTTATTTTTTCTATAACAACCATGATATATCTTTGTATGTTGAGCATTTTTATAGATCATTGAACATATGTATCAAAACATCATATTATATTGTAAATTATGCATCCATTCAGTACAAATATTATATTTTTATTCATTAACAGCTCAAAATCTCTTCAGCTCTCTGCAGAAAATCCCCTTGTAAAGAAGCCAATGTTCAGCAATTAACGCTTTGAAAATCCTAATTCAGTTCGAAATGACCCAGCCCATTCAACAAAAGCTTTCTTACTACCCTTAGTTCATGCACAACTCCAGCAACATAAGTCACTCTAACCAAGGACCAATCCAGATATATAGAGAATAGATATTTTATCAAAAATAAATTTGTTGATAGAGACCTTATCTAAAATGATTCATCATATATAATATATATACATATATAATATATATATATATGTGTTTACCTGTTTTTTTTTGACAATCGTATCTTACCCCAAACAAAGGCATAACAAATGTATTATATAATGTTGATGACTTAAGACATGTCCCTACTAGATTATTGAAATAATTACATTGAAATACATTCCACAATTAAATAAAACATTATACCCAACTTTGAACCCCTTCAGTTCATGTAAGCTTAAACCAAATAGGTATGACCCCATTACAACTCCACACTAATCTAAAAAACCCAAAACAAACATTGAGCCATATAGCTAATTTTAGATACATAGACATAGTTCCCCTTATGAAAATTTAAAAATAGCTTTTTGATTGATTTTATTTATTTTGGGCTCCAAGCCAATTTGGGAGCTCATTCTGGAGGTCCTAGATAGAGTGAGCGGAGTATTCGCCAAGGACATGATAAGAGTTAACTTAAGGTTTTTTTACTCTAGGCCTATTTTTGTTTCCCAGGCAGAACTGACGTTCCAAACATATATATATATACAGCTATATATATTATATATATAGTATATCTATATTTTTTTTGGTATTAATTCTAAGTTACCATTTCCTTTACCACTTTCATCAAGTGCCGGTTTTTGCAATTTCAATTAAAATTTTATTTTCCACCAGTTTTCATTGGAGTCTAAAGAGAATATCATAGCCATTCCCAGTGTCAAAAAAATAGCCTTTCTCCTTCTTGTAGCTATTAGTATATTATTAATGATATATGCATGAACGAATTTTTGTCACATAGGGAACTTAAACCTTGGTGAAAATTTTTGACAAATACTTGGACTAATATGGAGAGGGCAATGGAACCTAAATTTCAGTACTCTTGTCTGGAGAATCTCAGGGATAGTTGAGCCTGGTGGGCTGAATCTATGGGGTTGCATAGGCATAGAGTAGACACGACTGAAGTGACTTAGCAGCAGCAGTAGCAGGACTTTTAAGCATACCTTGTGAGTAACATAGTCTACTGAAATCTTTTATGAGGCCACGATATGATTAAGAAAAGGGGTAAAGAGGAAAGTTTAGTCTCTCCCGGTCCTAAAAGGGTGGTGTAATTAGGAATATTAAAAATCACTTGAGGCGGGTCTTGTGAATCAGGTAATAATAATGGCCAATTTTTGAGGAGGTATACGATAGTACTGGGATCTCTGGTTACAATGCAGCCCCCAGGTTTTCAAAAAGGGGGAATTTTATTGGTCAATTTTTAAATTCTGTGCTTAACTGGGGTTAGATCACTTCTAATTTGTAATAGTTTTCATCTGTTCCAGCCTCTTAATTACAAAAAATTAGACATGTGGGAGTTCCAAAAAAAATAGAGCAGTTGAATTCTTCAATATGTTGAACAGTTTTTAATTGTTATGTTTATATCGTTTTTAGTAGTAGCACTTGTAATATTTTTCTTTCATAAGGGGGCATTGCTTTGTCTAAATAGGCTCATTAATTTTCTCTGTTATTTTAATAACTGTTTTGTTTTGTAAATGAGCATTGGCCCCTAGGAAAAATGTGGAATGTATATATCTGAGTTTGCCATTGCATAAATAAGTCCCTTCCTAAGTTGAGATTTTTAAGGGGTGCATCTATCATCAACATAAGGTTTTTAATGTTTTAGGTTGGCATTTTGGTCTATCATATGTGTAGATTTGATATTTTCATAAATTTATTTGTACTTTTGCTTGAGAAATTCCTGCAATTTGGCAAGAGACCTTTTGTTGGGTCAGGATTTGGCCAAAACAGTATCGAAAATATAATAATATTACGGACCCATTGCTGAGGGGTCCAGAGAAAATATTTTACCATTAATTTGATGATATTTCGTATATTGGTTCGGACATATTTAAATAACAATGATGTCTATAAGGATTGTTTTTGATCTGTATTACAAATCTGCCTCTCCCCATACATTAGTAGAGATCGTTAATCGGAAGTGTAAGGCAAAAGAAAGTAATTGAGAGATTGTTGTCCCCCCATCCCCTTTTGATAATTGCCATAGAATCTGGAGTTGACATCATAATTTGAATTTCTCCTTTATAATTTGAATCAATTATTCCACGCCATCGAACAGTAATTCCTTTAAAAGCAATTTAGATCAGCACTGTAAAAGCCTGAAGGTTTGAGGGGCGATAGGGGTCCAAAAACTCCAGTATGTACTCTAGAAGGGACTGCTTAATGGTAAAGGAAATAAAAATCATTTAGGGCTGGTATATTAATGACAGCACTGCTGGACGTTGAGGGTTTGAGGGAAAAAAATAAATGAATTGCCCCTCCTTTTTTGTTAGGGGATAGGGACCTGGGACGTCCCCTCTTTGGAGTTTCTTGGAATAGGTTTTCCTTCAATATCAATTTAAATTTCTGTCTTTGGCCCAGTGCATTCCTCTGTTGCAAGCAAGGGCAATATTTTGGAAGTTTTTTATTAGTCCTTTCTTAGGGCAGTCCCTTTTTAAACGGTTTTTTATCTCCACATGTAAGCATATCCTTCATTTCTCTTTTTTAAAAGACGCTGTGCCAGCATTGATTCAGTTTGTATTTGCATCTTTTACGTTTTGATCCTAGATTGTGACAAGTAGCCTTTATATAATCAAAAGTAATCTTAGTCTGACAAATTGTTGCAGCTCTATAGGGGCGCTTTGACAATTTCTGATATGCATTCTCATAAGCAAGTAATTATCTAGCTTTTTTTTTTTTTTGATTTCCCTTCTCCGATTACAGTATGGGAAAATAGCCAGCTTCTAGTCTAGCTTAAAAATTATGTAACTTTTCATTAGGTTCCAGCAAAGAGACATTTGGAGTTATAGCGACTATAGTTGCAGAGGAGAAGCATTTGGAAGCAGCCAGGGCAGGGCTAGCAAGAAAATTTTTAGATAGTTTGTATTGTTTTAATTGAGCCTTTTGTAAGTTTAATCATTTAATTTATATGTATATAATGATGTGTTTTTGTCTGTTGCTGAATATTGGAAGGGCTAGAATATACCGTTGAAATGGCAGAATTTACAGCTCCCCCGACAGCTTTAATAAGAGCGCATAAGGGCTAGGGATGATCCACTGAGAATAGTTGTTCCTTTTGTTCGTGGCTTGCTCATTTAACATTTTCTTTGACCCAAGGATACATAATTTAAATGTCAAAACTGCATTTTATGAGGAAACTAAGGATTATGTTACAGCATACCAACTGTTTGAAGCGCAAGGCCTCTATTCATGTGGCAATGAAACCAGGTGTCCAGTGAAATGTAAAGAAGTGGTGAAGTAAAGTAGAAAATTAGATGGGGGCTGGCCAGCCTTTTTTAAAGCCATTTGCCTTAGTATTTACAGACCGTCATAATATGTCCATGAGGTCACTCCTCAACGATGATAGGGTACAACGTATTATACCAGTGTGTCTGTTCTTTGGCCATTGTAACTGGGGTCCTTTATGGACCGGAACCTTCTTGTGGTAGCGGTAAGTTGGCGATCAGAATGTATAAATAGAGAGAAGGAGGCTGATTATCCTATCGGTTTACACAGAGGTACCAATATTGTCCTTAGACTACAGGGCTTGAGCATCACTCACCAGGTACCAGGCGCCCTCTCGAGCTGGGTGGTCTTAGACAGCCCGGGGCAGAAAAATCTCGTGAGCACGACGGGGTCTCCAGGCTCCAGAGAGTCAGCCAGATGCTAGTCTTGAAAAGATAGACCCGAGAGAGAGAGAAAAAGAGAAGAGTGAGACAAAAAAAAGACCCGGGGACCTAAGCTCTAATGGAGCAAAGGTGCTTTAATGATTTTTCTATGAGTATATACATTGCTGCAGTACAAGAAACTTCTTTGGGAATGATAGAGTTCAGCAAACCAAACAAACTGCAAAGGTTACCCTCAAGGGAACAAGGAGTAATGCTAGTCCCAAGGTCAGGAGACAATCCATATCTCAAGAAAGGCGAAGGGGGACTAAGCAGTTTTGTCTTAAAGCGATGCTCTGCTGAACTTGGTGTTCCTTGAACGGACTTCGAACGGTGTTCTCGGGATACTCTGTTGTTTTAAAGGAAGTCAAGCCACTTCCCGTGTTTGATGTGGAATTTCGGGTTGGCTCTGGAGCTCATGCAGGGGATTTCTGGGACTCATCTTGAGTCGATTTAATGCGGAACACAGAGCCCTTTCGTGTTGCTTGCGGTGACATCAGGGTCCCGACCACTCTAGACTTGTGACAGTGTTCTTGGTGGACTCTCTGAAGTTCCGATCCAGGAAGTCCAGACTTCTATCTTGTTTGATGGGGAACAAGGAATTGCTCTGCATGCAATGCAGGGGAATCGGGCATCATCTGGCAGCGAGGGGGAAGTCTACTCGAAGGTGTTTTTTTTTCGAGTTACGGTCGGGAACCTGGGGTATGTTATTCTCGAGTTAGGACTTGGATGGCTCTTCAAAAACTCGAGTTTGTTCAGCAAAGTCAGGACTCATGTCTAGTTGCGAGGGGACACCTCGAGATTTCTCATCGAGGCTTGGCAGGGAAATAGGGATGCCTCTTTAGGTGAGACTTGAGGGACCACAGTGTCCCTTTTCAGTTCCACAGTGATTGTCGGATTCCTATCAAATTTTTAAGAGGAGTCAGGCTTGTTGTGCCTTTTGACGCATTGAACTTGCAAGTTCCTCTCGAATTTTTCAAGGGGATGTGAGGCCTCCTGTCTAGATGAGGCGGGGAACTAGGGCTTTCTCTAAACGAAGTCTCCACAGGGGATTCACCACATCCCTTCATCTTGGGTGAGAGATGAAAAGGCTAGCCTGCATTCAAGTCACTGGGAGGGAAATCCGGCCTATTTTCGAGTCACGGGCATCTCGGTGTCACATTCCACTTGAGGCAGCAAACACTCAGGGTCCCTCTCACATAACCTATAGCTAAGAAGAGGCCTCCTGTTTCAGGTGTTTGATGGAAAGTTGCATTCCTCTTGGGTCAAAAAATAGGGAATCAGCTCTCATTTCCGAAGATGATTTGGGGTACCAGAAACTTTTCTTGAGATGTTGGGTGTCTGAACATGGTGTATCCTCTGGACTATTATACTTTACTTTTCTTTAGCAAGCATGATATATCATAATGTATGTTAGCATCTTTATAGAATCATTGAAACAATATTTTTAAATTCATATTATATTGTAATATGATTCCATTTCCAGGTACAAATATATATTTATTATTCATTAACAACTCCAAATCTCTTCTGCTCTTCTGCTAGAAAATCCACCTTGTAAGAGTAAGCCTTGTTCAGCAATTAAACGCTTTAAAATCTAATACATTTTGATGTAACCCAGCCATTCAACAAGCTTCTACCACATAGTTCAGTATCACAACTCAAGCTACATAGTTCACTCTTATCAACAAGAGACCTTTCCAGATTATAGAGAATAGATTCATTTTATCAAAAATAGCAATTGTTTTTATAAACCTTATCTAAAATTATAATTAATCATATATATAAATATATATATATATATATATGGTTACCTTTATCTTTGACAATCGTATCTTACCCCAAACAAAGGCATAACAAATGTATTATATAATGTTGATGAGCTCAAGACATGATCCTACTAGATTAAGACAATATTTACATTGTAAATCACATTCACAATTAAATAAACATTATACCCAAACTTTGAAACATCCTTCAGTTCATGTAAAGCGAGGCTTAAAACCAGAATAGTACCATTAATACCACTCTATCTAAAAACGAAAAAACATACATGAAAACATAGCTAATTTTAGATACATAGACATAGTTCCCCATTAATGATAATTTAAAATAACTTTTTTGTTTTATTTTTTATTTTGGCGGCACCACCAATTGCTCATTTCTGGACTCCTAGATAGAGTGGGCTGCGTATGCCAAGGACATGATAAGAGTTAACTTAAGGAATTTTCATTCCTTGGGGTCCTATTTTTGTTTATCCAGGCAGAACTGGAGTTCCATATAAATTATATATGTATATATTAGTATATATATATATAAATTAAATATATATATATTATTTATTTTAATCAAGTTTTCACCTTTCCTTTAGCTAACACATGACAAAGTACCGGTTTTGCAATTTCAATAAAATTTTATTTTCACCAGTTTTCAATGGAGTGTCTAAAGAAGATCATCATAGCCATTCAGTGTCAACAAAAATATCCTTTCTCTTTCTTGTAGCTATTAGTGATATTATTAAACGATATATGCATTTGAACCGGATTTTTTGTCACATAGGACTTTAAACCTTGGCTGAAATTTTTGAAACAAAATGCTTTTGGCACAACTATTATGGACGAGATGGCCTCCACGAGGGCGATGTGGAACCCTATCAGTAATCTTGTCGTATGGAGAATCTCAGGGATAAGAGGGGAGCCTGGTGGGGCCTGACATCTATTGGGGTAGTCGCATAGAGTAGGACACCACTCGACTTGTAAGTGACTTAGCAGCAGCAAGTAGCAGCATGAACATTTAAGCAGTTAAGCATTTTTAAGCATACCTTGTGGTTAACATAGTCTACTGAAATCTTTTATGAGGCACGATCTATGATTACGAGAGTGAAACCTGGGTGCAGGTGGCGGGCTCTACAACGTTACAGTAAGACAAAAGGGAGAGAGAAAAGTTTAGTCTCTCCGGTTCTAAAGGTTTGTAAAGGCATATTAAAAAATCAATCTTGTGAATCCGTAATAAATAATGTGCCAATTTTGAGGAATGTAAATGCGGATATCTCTGTTTACAATGCCAGCCCCCAGGTGTTCAAAATAAAAGTATTAACTTTTAAAAATTCTGTTAAGAGACACCATTTGTAATATTTTCCTTTGTATAACAAAAATAGGAGAGTATCCAAACAAGAGCAAGATTCTTCAATATGTTTCCTTTTTAATTGAGTGTGATTTTTATATGTATCATCCTTCTAGTTAGCTTGTAATTTTCTTTCATAAGGGGGCATTGCTTTGTCTAAATAGGCTCATAAATTTTTTTTTTTTTTTTTTTTTTTTTTTTTTTTTTTTTTTTTTTTTTTTTTTTTTTGGGTTTTTTTTTTTTTTGGGGAAAAATTTTCTTTTTTAAAAAGGGGGGGAAATTTCATTGAAAAGTTTTATATTTGGGGAAAAAAATAAAATTTTTTTTAAATTGTTTTGTCAAAAATTTTTAAATTTTTTTAAATTGGTTTTTTAAAAAAATTTTTTAAAACCTTTTTCCAAATGCCCAATTGGAATAATTTTTTAAACCCAAAATTTGAAAATTTTCCCCCCTTTTAAATTTTTTGAACTTTTAATAAAATTTTAAAATTTTTTTAAAAAAAAACCCCCCAAAGGGGTTTTTAAAATTAAGGGAAAAAAAAAGGGGGGTTTTAGGGCCCCCTTTTGGGGGAAAAAATGAATTTTTTTTTTTTAGGGGATTTAAAACCCCGGGGAGTTTTTTTGGGTTTTAAAAATTTTTTTTTTTGGGGGAAAAACCCCCAAAATTTTGGGGAAGGGATTTTTTTTAAAAAAAATTTTTATTTTTTAAAAGCCTTTCCCTTTTTTAAAAAATTTTAAAATTTTTTTTTTTTGATTTTATTTTTTAAATTTTTAAAAAAAACCCCCAATTTTCTTTTAAAATTTTTTTTTGTTTTTTGCCAAAATTTTTTGGGGAAATTTATTTTAAAAGGGTTTTTTAAAATTTTTACTAGAAAATTTCACCAAAAAAAAAGGGTTTTTTATTTTTCCCCGAAAAGGGGTTTTGGGAAAAATTTTTTAAAAAAATTTAGAAAAATTTTTTTTTTTTTTAAAAAATTTTTTGTAAAAAAAATTTTTTTTCCCCCCCCCTTTTAAAATTAAAAAATTTTTTTTTTAAAAAAAAATGGGGTAATTTTCAAATTAAAAAAATTTTGGGGTTTGTTTTAAAATTTGGGGGGGGGGCAAAAAAAAAAAATTTTTTTTAAATGGGTTTTTTTTTTTCCCCTTTAAAAAATTTTTTTTTGGGGAAAAAAAAGGGGGAAAAATAAGGGGGGGAAAAAAAAAATTAGTTTAAAAACCCTTTATTTTTAAAAAATCCCTTTGGGAATTTTTTCGGGGTTTAAATGCTTTTTTTAAAACCCCCGGGGGGGTTTCCCCCCGGAAAAGAAATGTTTTTTTAAAAAAAGGGTGAAAAAAATTTAAAAGGGGGGGGAAAAAGGGGGGGGAAAACCCAGCCTTTTTACAAACCCCAAAGGTCCGGGGGCCCCAAAAAAAAGGGGAAAGGGGGCCCAAGGGGGGAAGGGCAAAGGGGGGGTTTTTTAAAACCCGAAAAAAAAAAAGGGGGGAAAAGTGGGAAAAAAAAGGGGAATTACAAGGAAAAAAAGGGGCTTGGGGTTTTGGGAAAACCCAAAAGGGGCCCGGGGGTTTTTTTTTGAAAAAAGGCAAAAAAAAGGGGGGAAGGACCCAAAAAAACCCATTTTTAAAAGGGGGGCCTTTTTGTTTTAAATCGGATTCCCCATGGGGTTTTTTGGGTTGGGGTTCAAAAACCTCGGGTTGGGGAAAAAGGGTTAGAAAAGGTTTTTTACCCCTTTCCCCAAAAAAAACCCCAATTTTTTTGGGGAAAAGGGCCCGGCCCTTTGCGGAGGGGGTCTTGGGGCCCCGGGGGGTCGTTTTTCTTTTTTGTGGGAAGGGGTTTTATTGGGGGGGGAAAATTCGGTTTTTGGGGGCCGGGACCCTTTTTTTGGGGGAAAAAGGGGGGGTTTTGATTGGGGGTTTTTCCCCTTTGGTTGAATAGACCCATTTTTTGGGAAAAAGGGTTTTTAAAAAATTGGGGGAATTGGGCCTTTTGGGACGAGGCAAGTTCCCTTTTTTTTTAGGGGGCCCAAAACCAAGGGAGGCTTTTTTTTTCCAGAAAACCCTTTTCAGGGAATAAACCCTCCCAAAGAGGGAAAATCCCCCCTTTTTAAGCCCCGGGTCCCCCCTTCCCGGGGTTTTTCCCCCTCTTTTAAAAACAGGGGCCTTGGTTTTAAATTCCCCTTTTTGGGGGGGGGTTTGGGTTTCAAATGGGGGGAAAAGGGGCCCTTTTCCAAATTAAAGGGGGCCTTTTTTAAATTGGGGGTTTTGAATGTCTCAAATTTTTTTAAAATCCAAATTTTTTATTTTTTCAAAAACTTTTTTAAATTTTAATTTTTTAAAAAACCCCCAAAAAAAAAAGTTTCCTTTTTTTTGAACTTTTTTAAAAAATAAAAATTAGGAATTTTTTTTTTTTTTAAAAATTTTTTTTTTTCCCCCCCTTTAAAAACTTTTTAAAATTTTTAAAACCCAGAAATTTTAAAAAATTTTCCCCCCCCTTTTTAAAATAAATAAATTTTTAAAAAAAATTTAAAAATTTTTTTTAAAAAAAAATTTAATTTTTATTTTTAAAAAAATTTTTTAAAAATTTTTAATTTAAATTTTACCAAAAAAATTTTTTTTAAAATTTTAAAAATTTTAAAATTTTTTACTTTTTTGAAAAATTAAAAAAACCCCAAAAAAAGGGGGAAAAAAATATAATTTCTTTTTATTTAAAAGTTTAAAAAAATAAAAATTTTTTCCCAAAAATTAAAAAAATTTAAATTTAAAATTTATTTCCAAAATTTTTTTTAAAAAAAAAAATTTTTAAAATTTTTAAAAAAACAAAATTTTAAAAATTTGAAATAATTGCCTTAAAAATTAAAAAACTTTTTTTTTTTAAAATTTTTTTCCCCCAAAAAGGGGGTTTAAAATTATAATTTTAAAAATTTTTTTAAAATTAAACTTTTTTTTTAAACCTTTACCCCCAAAAAATTTTTAAAAAAAATTTTTTTATTTTTATTTTAAATTTTTTTTTAAATTTAAAAACCCTTTCCCCTTTTTTTTTTTAAGTTTTTTTTAAAAATTTTTTTAAAAAATTTTTAAATTTTTTAAAAAATTTTAATTTTTTTTAAAATATTTTTTTTTTTAAAGAAAACCCTTTTCAAAAATTTTTGTTTTAAAAATTTTTTTTCTCTTGGGGAAAAAAAAAAATTTTTTAACCCAAATACCTTTTTTTTTTTGGGTATTTAGTCAAATTTTTTAAAAATAGGAAAAAAAGGGGAAAATTACTTTTTTAAAAGGGTAAAGGGGAAAAAAAATTTTTTGGGGAAAAAAAAAGGGGGTTTTTTTAAATGGGGCAGCCAAATTTAAAGTAAAATTTAAAAATTTTTGGGAAATTAAAATTCTTTTAAACAAAAGGGTTAAAAAAAGAAAATTTTTAAAATTTTTTTAATTTTTAAATTTTTTTAAAAATAATAATTTTTTTAAAGGGGGTTTTTTAAAGGGCCCTTTTTTTTTTTATTTAAAATTTGTTTTTTTTTTAACCCTTTTTAAAAAATAAAAAAATTTTTTTTTTAATTTTTTTTTAATTTGGGTTGAAAAAATTTTTAATGTTTTTTTTTAAAAAATTTGTTTTAATTTTTTTATTTTTTTTTTTAAAAGTTTTTATTGGGGCCCCCTTTGGGGGGAAATTTTTAAAATTTTAATTGTTAAAACCCCCCTTTTGGGAAAGGGTTTTTTTAATTTTTGGGATTTTTTTGGGATTTTTTTAAAAAATTTTTAAAATTTTTTTTTTCCAAAATTTTTTTAAAAGGGGAAAATTTTAAAAAATTGGGCCCAAAAAATTTTTAAAAAAAAAAATTTTTTTGGGGAAAAAAAAAGGGGAAAAAAAATTTTTCCCCTTTTAAAAATTTTAAATTTTGGGGAAATTTTTTTAAAACCCTTTTAAATTTTAAAAAATTTTTTTGGGAAAAAAACCCTAAATAGAAGGGGAAAGGGGTAAGGGGGAAAAAATTTTGGGAAAATTTAAATGGACGGGGGTTTGGGGAAAAAAAATTTTTTTTTTTTTTTCCACGGGGCTTTTTTTTGGGAAAAATTTTTTTTTTTAAAAAAATTTAAAAGGGGGGGGGTTTTTTTTTCGAAAAAAAATTTTTTAAAAAAAATTTTTTTGGCCCTTTTGGGCTTAAAATTTAAAAAATTTTTTTTCCCTTTTTTTTTCTATTTAAACTTTTTTTCCCCAAAAATTTTTTTAAAAAAAATTTAATTTGCTTTTTTTTTTTTTTGAAATTTTAAAAAAATTATTTTTTCCCTTTTTAATTTTTAAACCCCTTTTAAAGTTTTAAAATTATTTTTTTTATTTTTAAAAAGGGTTTTGGGCATTTTGGGGGAAAATGGGTTTAAATTTTTATCAAAAAAATTTATTTTTTTTTTAAGGGGGTTTTTTAAAAAAAAAAAAAAAAAAAAAGGGTTTTTTTGTTTTTCGAAAAGGGGGAAAATCCCCATAAAATTAAAAAAAATTTTTTTTGCTCAAAGGGAATTTTTTTTGGGGGGGAAAAATTTTTTTTTTGGGGGGGTTTAAAAGAAAATTTTTTTTTGGAAATTTTTATTTTTTAAAAATTTTAAAAAAAAATTTTTTTTGCCCTTTCCCTTTTAGGGGGCAAAAAAAAAAAAGGGCGGGCAAAAAAAAACCAATTGGGGGAAAATTTTTTTGGGTCCCCCCTTTTTTTTAAAATTTTTTTTTTTTTGGGGGGCCGGGAAATGTTTTTTTTTTTTTTTCCCCTTTCCTTTAAAAATTTTTTTGTTTTTTTTTGGGCCCCGGGGGGGGGTAAAAGGGGAAAAACCCCCTTTTTTAACAGGGGAAAAAATTTTCCCCCCCCTTCCCCAAGGTTTTCCTTTCCCCTTTGGGGGCCCAAAAAGGGGAAAACCCCCCGGGGGGTTTGGCGGAAAAAAGAGAGAGGGTAAAGGGTTTCCCAAAAAAAAGGGGGGGGAAAAAAGGGGGAAACCCGGGGCCCTTTCTGGGGGGGGGATTTTTAAAGGAATCGGGGGGGAACAAAAAAAAAAGGGGGAAAGGAAAAAGGGGGCCCCAAAAAACCCCCAAAATCAAGGGGAAAGGGGTTTTTTTTTTGGGGTTTTTTTTTTAAAAAGGGGGGGACAATTTTTTTGGGGTTTTGGGGAAAAAAACCCCCTTTTTTTTTTGGTAATTTTTTTGGGTAAAGGGAGGGATTTTTCGGGGTTTGGGCAAAGTTTTTTGTCTGGGTAAGGGGCCCCCCTTGGGGTGGGGTCTCTTGAAAAATTTCGATTTCTTTTATTTCGGGCCGGAATTTCCGGGAATGGCCCCAGCGTGGGAAAGGGCCTTTTTTTCCCCGGGGAAGGGCCGGGGTTTTTGGGGGTTTAGGGGGGCAAAAACCCTCGATTTTTTAAAAAGCCCAAATTTTTTTGGGGGAAAAAAAGGATTTTTCTTTTTGCGGGGAAAAGAATTTGGCCCAAGGGAAAAATTGGTTTTTTTGGGGGGGCCCCGTGTTTTCGGAAATTTGGGCCCAAAATTTTTTTGGAAAACGTTTTCTTTTCGGGGAAAGGGGGTTCCCCCAATTTGGGGGAAAGGGGTTTTTCCTCTTTTTAAAGGGGGACCCACCCTTTCACCCCCGGGGGTTTACTCCCTTTTTAAAAGGGGAAAAAACGTTTTTCTTTGGGGGGAAATCTTTTTGGGGTGGGGGGTTTGGGCCCCCCCCCGGGGGGAAACGGGGCCCCCTTTAAAAAAAAAAACCCCCCTTTTTTTAAAAAATGGTCCTTTTTTAAAAGGGAAAACCCCTTTTTGTTTTGGGGGGGGTTTTTTGGGGGCCTTTTTTTTCCCCTTAAAATATTATTTTTTTAAAAAAGTTTTTAATTGTTCTTTATTTTAAATAGACATCTTTTTAAAATTTTTTTTCCCTAAATTTTAATTTCCCCCCTTTTTTTCCCAAAAAAATTTTTTAAAAAACCTTTTGAAAATTTTTAAATCCAATTTTTAAAATTTCCCAAATTTTAAAATTTTCCATTTTCCCCAAAAAAAAAATTTTTTTTAATCAAACCAAAAAAATTTTTTTTAAAAAAATTTTTTTTTAAAAAAATTTTTTAAAAATTAAAAATTAAAAATTAATTTAAATTTAAAAAATTTAAAAAATTTAAAAATTTTTACCTTTTTTGACAACTTTCCCCAAACAAAGGGGAAAAAAAATTTATGGGAAATGTTTTGACATTTAAATTAAAATAATAAATTAAATAATTTAAAAATTAAATAAAATTATAATTTAATTATTTATTTATTAGATTAAAAAAAACCAAAAAAAACCCAAAAATTAAAAAAAAACTAATTGCATAGTTTTTTTTAAATACATAAAATTTTCCCCAAAAAAAAAAAATTTTAAAAAACTTTTTTTTTTTAATTTTCCCCAAAAATTTTCCATTTTTCCAAATTAACCGAGAAACAAATAAAAAGAAATTTTAATTTTTTTTAAAAATTTTTGGAAAAAATAATTTTTTATTTTTTTTTTTTTTAAAAATTTTTCTTTTAATTAATGGGTTGTTTCCAATAAATTAATTTTTTTTTTTAAAAAAATTTTTTTCCAAAAGGGTCAAAAAAATTTTTTTTTTTAAATATTTTTTTTTTTTTTTTTTTTTTAATATTACCCCTTTTTTGAAAATAAAAAAAATTTTTAAAAAAATTTTTTAAATTTTTAAAAAATGGGGGGTGGTTTTTTTTTCCTTTTGTAATTATTTCCCAAACTTTTTGAAATAGAATTTAAAAAAATTTTTGGGAAAATACCACTAAATTTTTGGGGAAAACTTTAAAAAAAGGGGGAAATTAAAAAGGGGGTTCCCCTTTTTTAATGGAAAAAATTAATTTTTTTGGAAAAAAGTTTTTAAAAAACCTGGTTACAATGGATTTAAAAAAAATTAAATTTTTAAAAGGGGAAAAAATTTAAATTTTCCTTTTAAAAAAAAAAGGGTTTTAAAAAAAAAAAATTTTTTCTTTTTTTTTTAATTTTGGGAAAAAATTTTTTTTGGTTTTTCTTTTAAAAAAGGGGAAATTTTTTTTTTAAAAACTCTTTTTGTTTTAAAATTTTTTTTTTTAAAAAAATTTAAAAAAATTTTAAATAAAAATTTTTTTTTTTTTAGTTCTAAAATTTAATTTTTTTTTGTTTTGTTGGTTTTTGGGGCATAATTTTTTTTTTTTCATTTTTTATTTTTTTTGCTTGAAAATTTTTTGGCGGAAAATTTTAATTCGTTTTTGGCCAAAAAAAAATATTTTAAAATTTTGGGGGGAAAATTTTTTAAATTAATTTTTGGTTTTTTTTGCATTTTTAAAAAAATTTTTTAAATTTTTTTACTTTTTTAAAAAATTCCTCCCATTAAGGGGGTTTTAATGGAAGGTGGCAAAAAAGTTTGAAAATTTTTTCCCCCCTTTTAAAAGCCAAAATTTTTAATTTTTTTTTTTTTAAAAAAAAAAATTTTTTAAAAAATTTTTTTCCCCTTTTCCCTTTCCAAAATTGTAGGGTAAAAAAAGGGTTTTAAGGGGGGGGTAAAAATTTTCCCCCTTTTAAATGCAAAAGGGAAAGAAAAATTTTACTTTATAATGACAATCGGCGGGGTTTTTTGGGGGAAAAAAGTTTTCCCCCTTTTTTTGGGTAAAAGGGGGGGTCCCCCCTTTTTTTTTAAAAGTTTCCTTAATAAAAAAAATTTTTTGGGGGTTTTTTGGAGCATTAAAATTGGGGGTTTTTTGGGCCTTGGGGTTTCCCTTTTTTTTTAAACCCCAAAGTCCCACCTTTATTTTTTTTAAAATTTTTTTTTAAAAAAATTTTTTATTTTTTTTTATCCTTTTGGGGGAAATTTTAAAACAAAAAATTTTTTTGTTTTCCTAAAGTTTTTCATTTTAAAGCATTTTTCTTAAATTTTAGCTGTTTTTTTTTTCATCTTTTAAGTTAAAATAGGTTTAAAGTTTTAAAAAAAATTTAAAAATTATCTTGGGAAAAAAAGAGCTTTTGGGTTTAAAGGGGAAAATTTTAAATGGGGGGGGTTTTTTAAAATTTTTTTTTATTTTTTTAATTTGATTTTTTTTAATTAAAAAATAATTTAATTTTTTTGTTAAAAAAGGGGGGTTAAATTGGGGCAAAAATTTAAAAAAGGGCGAGGGCTAAAGAAATATATTTTTTGGTTTTTTCTTTTTTTTTAAAAATTTTTTTGGAAAAATTTTTTTAAAAAAAAATGAAATTAAAAAAGGAGCTTATTTTTTGGGGAAAAACCCCAAAAAAAAAAAGGGGGGGAAAATTTTTTTTCCCCAAAAAATTTAAGCCCCTTTTCCCCCCTTTTTCCCCAAACGGTTTTTCCCCCTTTTCTGGAAATCCCGAAATTTTTTGGGGGGGGGGGTTTTGGGAAAAAAAAAGGGGGGAACCTTTTTGTTTTAAAAGGGAAAAAGGGGGAAGCCCAAACCTTTTTAAAGGAACCCCCCCCGGGGGCCCCCCCAAAAAGGCCGCGGGGTCCTTCCCCAAAAAGTAAGGGGGAAAATAAAAAAAAAAGGGAAAAAAAAGGGGGATAAAAAAAAAAGGGCCGGGGGGTTTAAACGGGGAAAAAAAACCGAAGAAACCCGGGAAGAAAGAGAAAAAAAAGAAAGGACAAAAAACGGGAAACAAAGCCCCAAAGGGAAAAACAATTTTTTTAAAAAGGGGAAACATTTTTTTTAAAAACTTTTGGGGAATTGGGGTTTCCCCCCCGGGGGGTTTTTTCCGGGAATTGTTTTTTAAAGAAAACACCCCTTTTAAGGGGGGGGGACTAGGGGTTCTTTTGGGTGTTGGAAACCCGGGCCCTTTTTTTCGGGTGCCGGGTCCCCTGTTTTAAAGGGTTTCGGGACCCCGGTTGGGAACCCGGGGGGGGGGGAAAAAAATTTTTTTTGGGGTGGGAACGGGGGGGGGGGGGTTGGGTTTTTTGGTAAATTTTTCCTTTTTTTTTGGGGAAACCCTTTATTTTTTAGAAAGAACTCATATTCAGGGAACCAAAAACCCAAAAAGGGGCAAAAAATTTTTTTTTTTTAGGGGGAAAAGGGGTTTTCTTTTTAAAGGGTTTTCTTTTTAAAAAAGGCGGCTTTGCCAAAGGGGCCCTTAAATTTGGGGTTGGGTTTTTTAGTGGGGCCCAGGGAAGACAGGTTTTTTTAAATTTTAAAGAATCTTTCCTTTTGGATAAAAACCCCCTTTTCGAAAAGGTTCCCTTTGGGGGGGGGGGAAAAACCCCCCCTTTTTTTTTAAAGGGGGGTTTTTTTTTGGGGAAAGGCACTCATAAAGGGGGGAAATGGGCCATTCAAGGGGGGGGCCTTTTTTGGGGAAATAAATTTTTCCCTTAAATTTTTTAAAAAACCTTTTTATTTTGAAATTTCTATAAAAATGAAACCCCCCAAAAAATTAATAAAAAAAATTTTTTCTTAAATTTTAAAAAATTTTTTTTAAAAAAAAAATTTTTCTTTTCCTTTAAACATTAACCCCTTTTAAAAAATTTTTTAAAATACACCCAAAAAAATTTTTTTAAACAAAAAAATTTTAAGTTTTTTTTTAAAAAAAAAAATTTAAAAAATTTGTTTTAAAAAAATTTTAATTTTTTTAATTTTTTTTAAAAAATTAAAAAAAATTTTAAAATTTTTTAAAAATTTAAAAAAAAAATAAAAATAAATATTTTTTAAGATTTTTACAAAAAAAAAAAAAAAAAAAATTTCTTAAAAATTTAAATTAAAAAATTTTTAAATTAATTTAAATTTTTAAAAAAAATTTTTTCCCTTAAAAACCCCCCAAAAAAAAACAAAAAAATTTTTTAAACTAAATACCCCCAAAAAAAAAAAAAAATTTCTTTTTTTTTTTTTAAATTTTTCCCCCAAAAAAATTTTAAAAATTTTTTTAAATTTTTTTTCCAATTTTTTTAAAAAAAAAGGGTTTGAAATTTTTCCCAAAAAAAAAAAAAATTTTAAAATTTTTTTTAAAAAAATTTTTTTTTTTTTTGGGCCCCTTTTTTAAAATTTTTTTAATTTTTAAAAAAAAATTTTTTTAAATTTTTTTTTCTTTATTTTTTACCTTTTCCCCTTTTAATTAATTTTTTTTTTTTTTTCCCATAACTTTTTGAAAAATTTAAAAAAATTTTTTTCATTTTTATAAAGAACAAAATTTTTCAATTTTTTTCGGTTTAATTTTTAAAATGGGTAAAAAGGGAAAGGAAATTTTTAAAATTTTGGGAAATTTTAAAAGGGAAATTTGGAACCTTCCCCCCAAAAAAAAGGGGGGAAATTAAGGGGAAAATTAGTTCCCCAAAAAAATTATTTTTTTAAAAAGGAATTTTAAATTTTTGGGGAAAAAAGATCTTTTTAAAAAAGAAAAAAAAAAAAAATTTTTTTAAAAATTTTAAAAAAAAAAAAAAGGTTCCAAAAAAGTTTAAAAAAATTTTTTTATTTTTAAATTTTTTTTAAAAACAAATTTTTTTAAAAAAATTTTTTAAATTCAAAACCCTTTTTTAATATTTTTTTAAAAAAAATTTTTTAAGGGGTTTTTTTTTCCCTTTTTCCCCCTTTTTAAAATTTTTTAAAATTTTCCAAAAAATTTTTTAAAAATTTTTTTGTAAATATTTTTAAATTTTTTAAATTTTATCTTTTGCTAAAAAACCCCCCCGGAAAATTTTTTTTCTTTTTCCCAAAATTTAATTTTTTTTGGTTTTTTCCCAAAATTTTAAAATTTTAAAAATTTTTTTGGGTCTTTTTTTTTTAATTTTAAAAATTTTGTTTTTCGAAAAAAAAAAGGGGTTTTTAGGGGGGGGGAAAAATAAAAAAAATTTTTAGTTTTGGGGGCCCCAAAATTTTTAAAATTTTTTAAAATTTTTAAATTTTTAAATTTTAAAAATATTAAAGAAGTTTTTTTAAAAATTTTTTTCCCCCCCCAAAAAAGGGTTGGGGAAAAAAAATTTTCCTTTTAAAATTTGAATTTTTAAAAAAAATTTTTTTCCCTTTTTTTTCAAACCAAATTTTTTTGGGGGGGAAAAATTTTTTCCCCTTGGGGGGGGGGGGGGAAAAAAAATTTTTTGGGGGAAAATTTTTAAAAAAAATTTAAATTTTGGGATTTTTTCCCCTTTTTTGGGAATTTTTTCCCGGGGATTCCCCCAAAAATTTTTTTTTAAAAAAAATTTTTTTTTTTCTTGGGATTTTTTCTTTTAAAATTTTATTTTTTTGGGAAACCTTTTTAAAAAGAAAATTTTTTTTTTTTAAAAATTTTACTTTTAAATTTTTTCCTTTTAATTTTCCTTTTTTTAAAATTTTTTTTAAAAGGGGTTTTTTTTAAAATTTTATTAAATTTCCCTTTTTTATTTTCCGAAAAATTTTAATTCTTTTAAAAATGGGGTTTTAAAAAGAATTTTTTTTAAAAGGTTTTTTTTTTTTTGGAAAAAATTTTTTTTTGAAAAAATTTTTTTTAAAGGGGGGCAAAAGAATTAAAAATTTGGATTGAAAAACCCCTTTTGGGGCCCAAAATTTTTTTTTTTTAAATTTTTTTTTTGGGTTTAAAAGAAAAAATTTTTAAAAAAGGCAAATATTTTGGGCAAAAAACCCGGGAAAAAAATCGGTTTTTAAATTTAAAAAATTTCCCGGGTAAAAAAAAAATTTTGGGGGGAAAAATTTTTCTCCCGTTTTAAACCCCTCAGGGAAACCCAAAATTTTTAAATTTTGGGCAAAAAAAAGGGGGCGGAAACCTTTTCCCGGGGGGGAAATTCAAAAAAAAAAGGGGGACCTTTTCCCCCAGTTTTTTTGCCCCAAAGGCGGGGCCCCCCCGGAAAAACCCCCTTGGGGTTTGGCCCGGGAAAAAGGGGGCTTTTGGCCAAAGGGCCTTTTTTTAAAAAAAAAAAAAAGGGGGGAAGGCCCCCGGGGGCCAAAACCGGGAAAAAGGGGGGAAACCCCCGGGTCGGGGCCCAGTTTTGGGGGAAAAGAAATTACAAAAAAAAGGGCCCCGGGCCCCCAAAAAAAAGGGAATTTTTTGGGGGGGGAAAAAATTTTAAAAAAATGGGGTTTTTTTTAAAAGAAAAAAAACCTTTTTTTCGGAAAAATTTAAAGGAAGCCCCAAAATTCGGGGTTTAAGGGGGGGCCCAAAACGCATTCCAAAAAAGGTTTGGGGGGGCCCCTTCTCGGGAACGGGGAAATTTTTTCTTCTTTTTTAATTGGGCCCCCCAAAAGGGGGTTCTTTATCTTTTTTTGGGGAAAATTTTTTTTTTTAGGGGTTTGGGGGGGGTCTTTTGGGGGGGCCCCCGGTTTTTGGGGAAAAACCTTTTTTTGGGGGAACGGGTTCCAAAAATTTCAGTTTTCGGTTTAAACCGGGGGGCCCTTTTTTTTTGGGGGGGGGTTTTGGGAAGTTTTGGGAACCTTTTCCAAAGTAGGTTTTTTCAAAAGGGGGAAAATTTTGGGGTTTTTAGGGGGGAGTTTTTAAAGGGGGGCCCATTCCCGAAGTCGGGTTTGGGCCTTTAATTTAAAGGGTTCCAAAATTTTTCCCCCTTTTTGGGAATTTTTTTTCCCAAAGGGGTTTTTCTTTTTTGGGGGGGGTTTTCCCCCCGAAAAAAGAAATCCTTTTTTTGGGATGGGGGGTTTCCGGGGGGGGGCCCGGGAAAACCCCCAACAAAAGGGTTTAATTTAAAAAACCCCGGGGGGGGTTAAAATCACCCTCTGGAAAAATGGGGCCCAAATTTCGGTTTTTAATTTGGGGCCCTTGTTTTTTAAAAGTTTTTTTTTAAAAAAAGAACATTTTTTATTTTTTAATTTAAATTAAAAATTTTTAATTTTTTTAATTTAAAATAAAAAATTTTTTTTTTAAAAAAAAAAAAACCTTTTAAAAATTATCTTTAAAAATTTTTTCCCCCATTGTTTTAAAAATTTTTCAAAACCTCAAAATTTTTTCCCCCTTTTTAAAAACCCCCCAAAATAAGAATTAATCCCAAAAAAATTTTTTTAAAACCCCCCCAAAAAAATTTCAATTTTTCCCAATTAAATTATTTTAATTTTAAAAATTTTTTAAATTTATTTTAATTTTAAAAAAAGGAAAAATTTTTTTTAAAATTTTCCCCAAAAAAAATTTTTTTTTTTAAAAAATACTTAAATTTTCCTTTTCAAATTAAAAATATTAAAAATTTTAATAATTAAAAAATTTAAAACAATTTAAAAAAAATATTTAAAAAAAAAACATTAAACCCAACTTTAAAAAAAAAACATTTTTAAAAAAATTTTTTTATTTTTTAAAAAAATATTTTTTAAATTTTTTGAAAAAGTAAGTTATTTAAGGTTTTTTTTTTAAAATTTTTTTGGTAAATTTTTTTTTTTTTTAAAAAAAATTTTAAAAAAATAAAAATAATTTTTTTTTTTTTTTAAACAAATGGGGTTAAATTTTTTAAAAATTTTTTTTCAACCCTTTCCCTTTTAAAAAATTTTTCCCCCCGTTTTTTTTAAAAAATTTTTTTCCTTTTTTTAATTAAAAAAAACCATTTTTACATGAAAAATTTTTTTGTTTTTTTAAATTTTAAAAAGGGGGGCAATTTCAATTTTTTTAAAGAAAAGGGGAAAATTTTGGGAAAAAAATTTTTTCTTTTGGGGGAAGAACCCCCAAAAGGGCTGGGGGGGGGGGTTTTTTTGGGGGCCCGGTTTTTAAATTCTAAAAACAAAAACATACATTGAGACATAGATAATTTTAGATACATAGACATAGTTCCCCTTATGAAATCTTAAAATAGCTTTTTGCGTTTATTTTTTTTTTGGCTCCACCAATTTGCTCATTTACTGGAGTCCTAGATAGAGTGGGCTGCGTATGCCAAGGACATGATAAGAGTTAACTTAAGTTTTTTCTTAGGGCCTATTTTTGTTTTCCCCAGGCTTTTTCTTGAAACTGGGTCTGAGTTTTCATATATATATCAATATAATAACTATATATTATAATATATATTATATATATTTTTTTTTTTTTATAGTATCAAGTTCTGCCTTTCCTTTACTACACTTCCATCAAGTGACCGGTTTTGAAATTTCAATTAAATTTTTATTTTCAACAGTTTTCCATTGGAGTCTAAAGAGAATATCATAAGCCATTCAGTGTCAAAAAAATATCCTTTCTCCTTCTATGTAGCTATAGTATATTATTTAATCGATATATGCATGAACGAATTTTTGTCACATATAGGACTTTTAAAACCTTGGCTGCAAAATACTTTTGACAAATACTTGGCACTAATATGGATTGACGGGCAATGGAACCTCTTTCAGTACTATTCCTTGTCTAGGAGAATCCTCAGGGATTAGTGAGCCTGGTGGGCTGACATCTATTGGGTTGCATAGAGTAGGACACGACTACATGAAGTGACTTAGCAGCAGCAGTAGCAGGACTTTTAAGCATACCTTGTGAGGTAAACATAGTCTACTGAAATCTTTTCATGAGGCGATATGATTAAGAAAAGGGAGAGAGAAAAGTTAGGTCTCTCCCGGTCTAAATGGTGTAAAGGCATATTAAAAAATCAATCTTGTGAATCCGTAATAATAATGTGCCAATTTTGAGGAATAGTAATGGGGATCTCTGGTTACAATGCAGCCCCAGGGTTCAAAAAAGTATTAACTTTTTTAAAATTCTGTTAAGAGACACCATTTGTAATATTTCCTTTGTATAACAAAATATAAAAAGAGAGTTCCAAAAAGAGCAAGATTCTTCAATATGTTTCCTTTTTAATTGTGTGTTTATATGTTCTTTAGTACGCTTGTAATTTTTCTTTCATAAGGGGTAGCATTGCTTTGTCTAAATAGGCTCATAAATTTTCTCTGTATATTCTTAATAACTGTTTTGTTTGTAAAAATGAGCATTGGCCCCTCCCGTAGGAAAAATGTGGAATGTATATCTGAGTTTGCCATTGCATAAATAAGTCCCCTTCCTATGAGATTAAGGGAGTGCATCTATCACATAAGATTTTAATGTTTTAGGTTGGCCTTTTGGTCTATCATATGTGTAGATTTGAATATTTTCATAAATTTATTGTACTTTTGCATTGAGAAATTCCTGCAATTTGGCAAAAGAGCACCTTTTGTATGGGTCAGGATTTGGGCCAAAACAGTATCGAAATGATAATATTTAGACCCATTGCTGAGGGGTCCAGAAAATATTTTTACCATTAATTTTGATGATGCGTGATTATTATCATTTGGTCGGGACATATTTAAATATAACAATGATGTCTATAAGGATTGTTTTTGATCTGTATTACCAAATCTGCCTCTCCCTACATTAGTAGAGGAGTTAATGGAAGTGTAAGGCAAAAAGAAGTAATTGAGAAATTTTGTCCCCCCTTTTGAAATGCCATAGAATCTGAGTTGACATCATAAGTTTGAATTTCTCCTTTATAATTTGAATCAATTATTCCACGCCGAACATGTAATTCCTTTAGAAGCCAAATTAGATCAGCCCTGTAAAAGCCTGAAGGTTTTGAGGGTGGCAGGGGGGGGTAGGCGTCCAAAAACTCCAGATAATGTACTCTAGAAGGGACTGCTTAATGGTAAAGGAAAAAACCTCCACATTTAGGGCTGGTAATATTAATGACAGCACTGGGGCTGGACGTTTAGCAGGGTTTGAGGGGTAAAAAATAGAATTTTGCCCCTCCTTTTTTTATTGTAGGGGACCTGGATGAGTCCCCACATCTTTGGAGTTTCTTGGTGAATAGGTTTTCCTTCAATATCAAATTTCAATTTACTGTCTTTGCCCAGCTCTGCCCATTCCTCTGTGGCAGCATTGACGGAGCGATGAAACTTTTCGTACGGAAGCCATCCATTTTACTTTAGCCCTTTCTATAAGCCCCCGGCCCACCAAGTACCCATTTTAAACGCTTATTTTTATCTAATCCACAATGTATAAGCCATTCCATTCACTTCTCCTTTTTTACAAAGTGTGCCCCTAGCATTGGCTTTCTAGCCTTTGATCATTTTGCATCTTTCTTATACGTGGTTTTTACGCATCAATAGGCTAAACTCGTGGAACAACGCCTTTATCATAATAATGTCAAAAGTAATCTTTATAGTCTGAAAATTATGCAGCCTATATAGCTGCTTTGACATTTTACTTGCTTCCGATATTTGCATTTTCAATAAGCAATGTAATTATCTAAGCGCTGGTTTCTTGTTTTTTTTGTATTTCTTCTCCGATTACAATTTATAGTGGGAAATAGCAGCTTCTAGCTTCTAGCATGTAAAAATTAAGGTAAAACTTTTTCTATTATGCGTTGCGTGCAGCAAAAGATAGACAATTTGGTAGTTGCGAAATGACTTTGGATGGCAGAGTGATGAAGCCATTTGGACACAGCCAGGGCAAAGGAGAGAAGGGGCTAGCATGCATTAGCAACATAGCAAGAAAATTTTTTATATAGTTTGTATTGTTTTAAGTTTGTAGCCTTTTGTAAAGTTGAATCATATTTAATTTATATGTTAATATAATAAGATGTGTTTTGTATTAAAAATCTGGCTTGTTGCTTGATATTGGAAGGGGTGGGGGCTAGAATATACATTAAAAAAACGGCAGCAGAATTAACAGCTTTAATATAAGAGCGCATACATATGCGGCTCTCGAGATCACACTGTTTTTTTTTTTTTTTTTTTTTTTTGTAACTGGGAATAATATTTCTTTGTCCTTGGCATGCCTCATTTTAACATTTTCTTTGACCTGGGCCAGCCTAAATTTTAAAATAGTCAATAACCTCGCCCACTCATATTTAGTGCAGGAAACTAATGGCCAACATGATACTATCTACTACATAGTCTTGAAGCGAACAAGCACTCTATTTCACCTATCGGTACTGCAAGATAAAACAGAAGTCCCCTGCAATATAGTATAAAGAACGTGTGTGAGAGCAAAGCAAGGCAAAACAGAAAATTACATGGGCCTGCCGCCAGCCCTTTTAACGCCATGCCTTACGTAATTTACCAGTCCACAACGAGGTTGCCCATGCTATCCCACCCCCGCGAAAAACCACTTATAACCTATTGGACTCTGATATCTTTGGACCGACTTGGTTTCCTGGGGTCGATAATTGGAACCTGGAACCTATGTGGTCCGAGTTGGCGATCTGAAAGAGAAAAGAGAGAAGGATGCTGATTATCGCCTTCTTTACATAGAGGACCCAATATAATTTGACCTTGTGACTAGAGTGCCCGTGCATCAACTCATTCAAGGTACTCATGCACCCTCTCGAGCGTGTCTTAGAAACCCGCGGGCAGAAAGAGTTAGGCACGACCGGGACCTCCCATGCACCAGAGAGTACAGCCAGAAAAAGAGAGATGAGAGAGAGAAAAAGTAGAAGTGAGACGGCAAAAAAAAGACCGTTGGGTACTCTAAGCGTCTAATGGAGACAAAGGTAGCATTAAAAGAATATTGAATTTTCCTATTAAGTATAATACATTCGCAGTAACAAGAAACTACTTTTGGGGATGATGATATAGTTCAATGACAAACCAAACAAACTTGTGCTAAGTTTACCAAGGGCACAAGAAAAAGCTAGTCCCAAGACCAGGAGACAAACCGAGTATCTCAAGAACGTAGAGGCAAGGGGACTACGCAGTATTTTGGTCTTCAAAAAATGGCTATGCTCATTAGCTGCCGTAACCTTGTTGTCCTCGAGGAACTTCGTGACGGGTAGTTCCTCCAAAAGGCCTCCTTAGTAAGCCCTGGACTTTTCTCGCACTTACCTCTCATCATTATTACCGTACCATTGTTTGTCTCATAACCGTTTCCCTTACTTTTGCTCCATTATTGGAAACCCACTTAAGATTAAATATGATTCGGAATGACCTAGCCACTGTCCGACCCACGTTGTTTGTTGTGTAATTCGAGTGTAGGCCATCCTTGGGATCTCTATGCAGTGATTCTGTGTACTCGATCACACACGTGAGTCGAATTTGCTGAACACGTAGAGCACATTACACAAGTATATGCTGTGTGGTTGCGTTGACAATCTAGGGTCCCGCGAAGACATGAGACAGTTGATCTTGTGTGACACTCTGAATTTCCGTCCAGGAAGTCCAGACTTCTATTCTTGATTTGATGGGGAACGCACGGGAATATGCTCTGCAATGCAATCAGGGGAAACGAGGGAGGCATCATCTTGACAGGCGAGGTGTAAGTCTCCCGTTATTTTTTTTGTCGAGTTTACTTTTGGAAAACCTGGGAATATGTTCTCGGTGAGTTAGTGACATGGGCATTGCTCAACAAAACACGAGGTTGATTCAGACAAAGGCAGTGACTCATGTCTAGTTGCGTAGAGTGACCACCTCGAGATTCTCATCGATGGCTTGGTCAGGGCAAATTGTGGATTGCCGTCGTTTAGGTGAAGGCACTTGAGACCCAGTGTCCCTTTCAGTTCCGTACAGTGATTAGTCGGATTCCTATATCAACTTATATAGCAAGAGGAGAATCAGGCCTTGATTGTCCTTTTGCACGCATTGAACCACTGCCAAGTTCCGTGCTACGAATTTCTCAAGGGGATGTGAGGTTGGCCATCCTGTCTAGGAATGAGATGGGCGGGGGACGGGGAGAACTAGGGCTTTCTCTCTAGAAGTCTGCCACGGGGATTTCCACTCATCCCTTCATCTTGGGAGATGTGAAAGACTAGCCTGACATTCAAGTCATGGAGGGGAAATTCGGCCTTATTTTCGAGTCAGGGGTCTATCTCGGTGTCCATTCCGCTATGTCCGCCTTGGGTCAGTCTAAACTCAGGGTCCCTCTCACATACCTATAGCGTAAGAGAGGGCCTTCCTGTTGAGGTGTTTGTGGAAAGTTGCATTCCTCTTGAGTCAAAATAGGGAATCGAGCTACTCATCTTCGAGGAAGATATTTTTTAAACCTGTCAAACTTTCCAAGAGTTGGTGTGCTGATACGATGGTGTTCCTCAGGACTAGATTTTCACTTTCTCTAATCAAGCCATGAAATATATCTTGTATGTTTAAGCATTTTAATAGATCATTTGCACCTAAGATGATATCAAATTAATATTATATTGTATATGATCATTTCAAGAAATATTTATTTTTTTTATTAAACTCTCACAATTTTCAGTCTTGCAAGACATCTTGTAAGAAAAAGCCAAAGGTCATCAGTTAATAGCTTGAAATCTATTCATTTCGAAATGACAGATTAACAAGCTTCTACTACTTTGTTTCAGCAAAAACTCCAAACATAAGTCACTCTAACCCAAGGGGCCCAAACCCAATTTATAGAGAATAGTTTTTTTTTTAAAACAAAAAAAATTTTTTTTTTAATAGACCTTACAAAAATTTAAAATTCATTTAAAAATATATATATAAATATAATATGGTTACCTTTTTTTACAATGTACTTACCCAAAAAAGGCATAAAATTATTATATAATTTTGATACTAAAAATGTCCCTACAGATTAAGAAAAAATTTACATTGAAACACTTTCCCAAAATTTAAATAAAATTTACCCAACTTTAAAAACCCTTCATTCAGTAGACTTAAACCAAATATCCCTAAACCCCCACACATCTAAAAAAAAAACTACTTTGAAACATAGCAAAATTTTAGATACAAAACTATTTTCCCCTTTATAAAATTAAAAAAACTTTTTGTTTTTTTTTTTATTTGGTCCAAAATTTTGCTCTTTTTTGAGTCCTAGATAGTTGGGCTGCGATGCCAAGGACAGATAAGAGTTAACTTAAGGTTTTTTTTTAGGCTTTTTTTGTTCCCAGGGAACGGGAGTTCCAAAAAATATATTAAAAAAAATATATATATTTTTTTTAAATCCCTTCCTTTCCTTCCATCAAGTGCCCCCTTTTTAAAATTTTAATTTAAAAATTTTTTTTTCACCCGTTTTCATTGGGGTTTAAAGAAAACATAGCCATTCATGTCAAAAATACCTTTTTTCCTTTTTTGTAGCTTAGTAATTATTAACGATATTGCAGAACAAAAATTTTTTTTTTTCACATAGGACTTAAACCTTGGGTGAAAATTTTTGACAAATCTTGGACTAATATGGGGAGGGCAAAGGAAACCCCTTTTCAGTCCTTGCTGGAGAATCCAGGGGTAGTTACCGGTGGGGTGACATCTATGGGGTTGCATAAGTAGGAAAAGCTGAAGTGACTTAGCACAGCAAGCAGGACTTTTAACTACCTTTGGGGAACAAGTCACTGAAATCTTTTATGAGGCCATAGATTAAGAAAAGGGGGAAAAAATTTAGCTCTCCCGTCTAAAGGGGGTAAAGGCATATTTAAAAAATCAAACTTGTAATCCGTAATAATAAGTGCCAATTTTTAGGAATAGTAATGGGGTCTCTGGTTTCAAAGCAGCCCAGGGGGAAAAAAGTATTAACTTTTAAAAAA
>JAJLRB010005315.1:0-49168 GCA_020976825.1 Odocoileus hemionus | reverse complement strand
GAAATTGAAGAAAGTAAGGAAAACCCACTGACCTTCGGTATGCCCTAAATAAAATTCCCTTAAGTTTAAAAGCGGAAGTGAGAAATAGATTAAAGGGACTGATCTGATTGATGACAGGTGCCTGTGAACTTGGGCGGGGGTTTTTGTGCATTGTACGGAGACAGGATCAACCCCAAACCCCAAAAAAATAATGAAAAACAAAAAAATGGCTGTCTAAAGGGGCCTTAAAATGCTGGGGAAAGAAGATGAAGTGAAAAGCAAGAGCAATGGGGAGAAAGGAAGAAATATCCCATTTAGAAATGCAGTAGTTCCGCAAAGTAATAGGCAAGGTGAAGAAAAGAAAGACCATTCCTCAGCGATCAATGGTACATCTTGAGAAATAGAGGAAAACAACACATAGAATGGGAAAAAAAAAAAGACTAGGATCTCTTCAAGAAAATTAGAGATACCAAGGGAAAATTTGCATGCAAAGATGTGATTATTTGATAAAGGTCACAGAAATGGTATGGACCTAATAGAAGCAGAAGATATTAAGAAGTAGGATGGCAAGAATACACAGAAAACTGTAACAAAAAGATCTTCATGACCCAGATAATCACAATGGAATGTGATCACTCAATCTTAGAGCCAGACATCCTGGATGTGTGTGCAAGTCAAGTGAACCTTAGCATAGCACCACTACGACACAAAGCTCGTGGAAGGTGATGGAATTCCAGTTGCAGCTATTTCAAATCCTGTAAAAGATGATGCTGTAGAATGTGCTGCACTCGCTCAATAGTGCCAGCAAATTATGGAAAACTTGAGCAGATGGCCACGTGAAGTAAGGACTGGGACTGTAAAGGTCAGTTTCCATTCCAATCTCAAAAAAGATTGCAATCCCAAAGATTTGCTCAAACTACTGCACAAGTTGCACTCATCTCACACGCTAGCAAAGTAATGCTAAAAAAGTCTCCAAGCCAGGCTTCAGCAACAGTATGTGAACTATGAACTTCCAGATGTTCAAGCTGGTTTTAGAAAAGGCAGAGGAACCAGAGATCAAATTGCCAACATCCGCTGGATCATCAAAAAAGCAAGAGAGTTCCAGAAAAACATCTATATTCTGCTTTATTGACTATGCCAAAGCCTTTGACTGTGTGGGACCCTCACAATAAACTGTGAGAAAATTCTGAAAGAGATGGGGAATACCAGACCCACCTGACCTGCCTCTTGAGAAACCTGTATGCAGGTCAGGAAGCAACAGTTAAAACTGGACATGGAACCAAAACACTGGTTCCAAATAGGTAAAGGAGTACGTCAAGGCTGTATATTGTCATCCTGCTTATTTAACTTATATGCAGGGTAGTACATCATGAGAAACGCTGGGCTGGATGAAGCACAAGCTGGAATCAAGATTGCTGGGAGAAATATCAATAACCTCAGATATGCAGATGACACCACCCTTTATGGCAGAAAGTGAAGAAGAACTAAAGAGCCTCTTGATGAAAGGTGGGAAAGAGTGAGAGTGAAAAAAGTTGGCTTAAAACTCAACATTCAGAAAACTATGGGATCATGGCATGGCTGAATCCCATCACTTCATATTTTAATTAGCAAATAAATACAAATAAATGAAACAGTGGAAATTAAGATAATGGCAGACTTTATTTTTGGATATAGCTGGGCTCCAAAATCACTGCAGGATGGTGACTGCAGCATGAAATTAAAAGACGCTTACTCCTTGGAAGAAAAGCTATGACCAACCTAGATAGCATATTAAAAAGCAGAGACATTACTTTGTCAACAAAGGTCCATCTAGTCAAAGCTATGGTTTTTCCAGTAGTCATGTATGGGTCATGTGAGAGTTGGACAATAAAGAAAGCTGAGGCACCGAAGACATTGATGCTTTTGAACTGTGGTGTTGGAGAAGACTCTTGAGAGTTTCCCTTGGACTGCAAGGAGATCCAACCAGTCCATCCTAAAGGAAAATCAGTCCTGGTTATTCATTGGAAGGACTGATGCTGAAGCTGAAAACTCCAATACTTTAGGCCACCTGATGCAAAGAAATCTGACTCATTGGAAAAGACCCTGATCTGGGGGAAAAAATTGAAGGGCAGAGGAGAAGTGGGCCATAGAGTATATGAGATGGTTGGGATGGCATCACCAACTCACATGGACAAGGGTTTGAATTGGACTCCGGAAGTTGGCTGGTAGGACAGGAGAGCCTGGCATGCTGCAGTTCATATTTGGGGTTGCAAAGAGTCGGACATGGGCTGAGCGTCTGCAATGGAAACTGAGGAGTTATACTATGATCTCATTTTCTTTTATGAATCATTCTTATTTAGAAAAGCAATCATGGATTTCAAATTGTTTTACTGTCCAAACCACTTTTCCCATCACTTCAACTCCTCATAATCTAGCGCTCCATGTTGCTGTGATGTGGCACATGTGCTCAGTCATGTCCAGTTCTTTGTGACCTCCTGGATTGTAGCCCACTAGGCTCCTCGTCCCTGGAATTTTTCCCGGCAAGAATAGGGAGTTGGGTTGCTATTTCTTCTCCAGAGGATCTTCCTGACCCAGGGATCAAACCTGCATCTCTTCTTTTCTCCTGCATGGCAGGCAGACTCCTTACCCCGCGCCGCCCGGAAGCACATCATCACATCAAAAGCATGCCACCAAAATTTGTCTAATCATGCACCTTAAAGGTATATGGGGCCATCTGCCCCCTCCATTATGACTTCCCCTCACATATAATGCCTCATGTGCACACATGCATACATACACACCCTCCATTGGTAAATTCTTCTCTTCTTACAAACCCACTTAACACTCTTCTCAGTGAATTTATTCCAAATCAAATCTCTCTGATCCCCTTTAGCTGTTTCACCTGCACTATTAATATGATCTCCCAGATTTCCCTTCTTACTACAAATCTTAGATTCCTGGTCAAATTTTTAATCTCTTGTGAATGCAGGAATTAAGTCTTATATCTTTATATTATCTGACTCTAGAGTAACACAAATGTTCAGCAGATTCTGAATTCATTAGTATAGCAGTTTTTCAATCATATCCCTTTACTTAAACACAAAAGGGAAAGGGGTTTGGAAAGAATAACCTTAGAAAGAGGATCCCCAAACTTGGGAACTGGGGGAAACACCATTAGACTTCCCTTTTTTCCCAAACACACAGAGAGTTGCAATGATAAGCATGAAACATTCTCCTGAATTAAGAGGTATAACAATGAGCAAATTGAAGTCATTTATCAGGTGTTTTGAAATTCCAAGATAAAAGCTGTCAAATTAATATAAGGTCCCATCATTCATCTTCATGCTTAAATGATTATAGCAAAGCAAAAATTAAAAAGCACATCCCTGAGAAACAGCTCCACTAACACATATTTTTTAATTAACTGAACTGGTTGAGCAATTCCTATCTAAAATATGACATTTTTCGGGCCTCCTAAAAACACGAAAGCCAATTATAAGGAATTTTCCAATCACTGAACTTGGGTAAGGGAATGGTGGGGATTGAAGGGTGCGGGGTGTGAGGCAGTTTCAATGGTAATAAAGGAAAAAAATGTTTAAAAAAAAACCTATCGGTTGCCTCAGGAATTGAATGGGAGAATGGTGACAAGAAAAAGTTGACTTTTCAGCTGGTATTTAAAAAAAAAAAAGAAATCAAAGTCTTATAGACTTATTTTAGCATTCACCCATAAATCAATGCCTCTATAACCCAGAGTAAAAGAGACAGGGCTACATAAGGAGATCAGTCCCGGGTGTTCATTGGAAGGACTGATGGCTGAAGCTGAAACTCCATATACTTTGGCCACCTCATGCTCGAAGAGTTGACTCATTGGAAAAGACCCCTGATGCTGGGAGTAGGATTGGGGGCAGGAGGAGAAGGGGACGACAGAGGATGAGATGGCTGGATGGCATCACCGACTCGATGGGCATGAGTTTGAGTAAACTCCGGGAGTTGGTGATCGGACAGGGAGGCCTGGTGTGCTGCGATTCATGGGTCACAAAGAGTCGGACATGACTGAGTTGACTGAACTGAACCGAAACTGTAAGAAAAAAGAATACTATACTGTACTTATTAATACGTTTTCTGCCCACACTGTTTACAAGTTTGAATTGTCTTCAGACCTACACCAATATTGTCTCATATGATACAAAACCGGGTAGGTGTTATCAATTTACTAACACGATGCTGTTTCTGCTGCTGCTAAGTCGGTCAGTCGTGTCCGACTCTGTGCGACCCATAGACGGCAGCCCCCCAGGCTCCTCTGCCCCGGGATTCTCCAGGCAAGAACACTGGAGTGGGTTGCCATGTCCTTCCCAATGCATGAAAGGAAAAGTGAAAGTGAAGTCGCTCAGGCGTGCCCGACTCTTCGAGCCCCCCATGGGCTGTAGCCTACCAGGCTCTCCATCCATGGGATTTTCCAGGCAAGAGTACGGGAGTGGGTTGCCATTTCTGCTCCAATTACTAAACTAGATATCAAAAATTTTAAAATGCAAAAAAAATTCACATTTATGTACAAAAATAGTGATTCATAAATTGATTATGAAGATGCAACATATGATTCTTTATTTAGCCTAGTAGGATCAGTGAATTGCTTTTTAGGAAGCCTAGCCTATACCTAAGATATGAATCGTTTTTAAAATTTTTTTGGTATAGAGTATTACAGCCATACTCATTTAAAACAGTGTTAGAAAGCGTTACTTTTTTTAATGCACTTACCTGTGAAAATAGGCTGTACCCTATTTCCTCCAATTACAAGAGAGAGGCATCCTATATGGTATTATAATTCTTTAAATTCAAAGGTTATAAACAGTAAGAAATACACTACCCAATTTATATTAAATATCATTCACTTTATGCCTATGTAAGGATAGGCTGGTATCAGTATATACTTCATGCATTCATGACATACTTACTTTTTTCTTAATTTTTCAATATTTCTAAGCTATGTGATTAATTTGTCAGGTTTTTTTTTCAAATGATCACAAGCTCAAAAAAGTTTTCATTTTATTTACTGAAAAAATCTGGAAAAAAAGTGGACCTGTGCATTCAAACCCATGTTGTTTGCAGGTTAACTGTGTTTTTCCTTTCTATCGGGGTTGGCTTCTTCTTAAAGTGGTCACAAGATGGTTATAGTAGCCCCAGTTATCACCTCACAAAACACAATTTTCCAGAACAGAATAAATAATCATCTCTGTCAGTTTTTTATGGTTAAGGATATATTCCCTCATTTCTCACAGGCCAGGACAGGATCACATGCCCACTTTTAACTACTAGCAAGGGAAATATTGACAATTGGTTTAGACCATTCATCAGAAAACTATTCAACTGCCACTGCGGCAGGAATAGACAACACGTAAATGAGTAAAGTTGTGTTCCAACCAT
The DNA here is from genome assembly GCA_020976825.1 of Odocoileus hemionus. Taxonomy (NCBI): domain Eukaryota; kingdom Metazoa; phylum Chordata; class Mammalia; order Artiodactyla; family Cervidae; genus Odocoileus; species Odocoileus hemionus. The sequence goes on along the minus strand of JAJLRB010005315.1, from coordinate 43,789 downwards.
ATTGACAAAAACTGGTGGAGGGTGGATTTGGATTATGTATTGCCTGACTCCTGTTTATACTAACAGAAAGTATTCCTGGAGTTGTATGCATAGTTATTTACCCAGAAGCATGTGGTTTTGACTTATAAACAAAACCAAAGTGGAGGGGAGGAAGATTTAAAGTGAGCAAGAGTGGAGCAACCAACTGGGCCACCAACCCACTTTGTGTTCCATCCCAAGACCAGGCTGCCTGTTTAACCTTTCGTGATTTCTTCCCTTTTCTCAAGCACACAGTAGAGTCATAAAGTGACTTTTCTCCCAGAATGGGATGGGGTCAAGGGAAAGGGCAAAAAATAAAGTCAAAATTAAGAATGTATCTTGTAAATAAAGCCCCAAAAACGGAGGAGTCATTAAAAGAAACTTTCCTGGGGAGTCACCGTTGTGGATTAATTCACAACAATTCTATCAGTTAGATTCCCCATGTTTTCAGAAGAAGACATAAGCAACGTGGTCACAATGATACTGTAGGGAAACCAGGCTATATGTATTCCTGAGCCAAAACTTCAATTGCAACGAAACCACCATGAGCTAAATGCAAGAGAAGTGAAGAATAAGACAAACAAGATTCTCACCTTTGGGAAACATGTTTTAGTTAGACAAATTAACAACCTAAAATAACAGATTATTAAGTTTATGATAAAGTTGGAAATTATTCACAGAAGGGTCAGCCTTTTTGTTCTATGCAGACTTTCCATGACTTGATATGGGCCACTCAATGAGAGGGAAATTGCTTACTTTCTCTACTGATTCAGAGGGTTAATTTCATCCAAAACACTCTCATAGACACACCCAGAATATCATCTGGCCAAAAAGTCTGGGCACTCCCTAACCCTCATATTTTTCTACTTTCTCCTAGATAATATTCTGAATGTAGTACAGACAGGCCTGAGACCAGCTCAGAAGTTTTGGTTGACCATTTCCTGGAACAATTTTAAGTATGATACTGCTATGCTTAGTCACTCAGTCGTGTCTGACTTTTTGCAACCCCATGGACGGTAGCCCGCCAGGATCCTATGTCCATGGATTTCTCCAGGGATATTCCCAACCAGGGAATCAAACCCAGGGTCTCCACATTTGCAGGCAGATTCTTTACCCATCTGAGGCCTCAGGGTATGACTAGAAATACTGGGGTGAGTAGCCTATCCCTCCTCCAGGGGGGTTTTCTCAACTCAGGAATGGAACCGGGGTCTCATGCATTGCAGGCGAATTCTTTACTAGCTGAGCTACCAAGGAGGCCCCAAGTTATTAACCACATTATATTCAAGCAAATTCAAAATTTGCTATTCAGCATTTACATTTTCTATATTTCAGCCTTTACTTTTATATATTTCAGCATTTAAAATCTATATACTTACAAACTTTTCTCTCTGAGCTTGGTACTAGTTTTTCCAAGGATGATCTATTCCTACAAATGAATTTAATACAAAAAGGGAAAAAAAAACTTGGATTTTTCTGCATATCCCATGCTTTCCCATGGGTATTTAAGCTTTAGAATAAAGCATCTAAAGGGAGGATACTGGATAAATTTTTCAAAAAGTCTGGCCCAATGAAAGGAGCTAGAAAGTAACCTAAATACACTGTTTTCCTGAGTAGGTGTATTCATTATAAATTTAAATAAAAGCAGGTGACTATCAAAAAAAGAAGCCAGGGGACTACCACAGGGATTTATCATATTACTTCCCTGGTGGCTTAGATGGAAAGTGTCTGCCTGCAACGTGGGAGACCCAGGTTCAATCCCGGGTCAGGAAGATCCCCTGGAGAAGGAAATGGCAATCCACTCCAGTACTGCTGCCTGGAAAATTCCATGGACAGAGGAGCCCAGTGAGCTACGTCCACTGGGTCACAAAGAGTCGGACACGATGAGCAGTTCACTTTCACTTTTGACTAAAAACTTAAAAAAGAAGAGATGAGAAGTGCTGGTCCCCTTCTGCTCATCCTTCATGTTCAAATTAACTATTCTTGCTATCTCCCACAAGGAAATGCCAGACAAATGATTCAGGAATGATCTGAATTTTCAGGATTAAAAATTCCAACTTTACTTATACACCTATTTTTCCACACATTTAGAAAATTTTTGGCAGAAGTAGTTCAACTGGAATGAGAAGACATGGAATCATCAACAACACCCTCAATTAACAACCTATGAATTCAGTCAAGAAATTCAGATCTCTTCAAAACTGATCACAACCCTTGATCTGAAGAAGTATCATGAATGTCCCTTCGGGACCAAGATCACTTGACCTAGGGTATCTGTGGGGTTCCTTCTGGATCACATGTGGACCCAGTCCCCAACAGGTCACAGAAGGAGCTCTCAGACAAATGTTCATTCAGTCAGTTACATCACACAGATCTTCTCTAGACATCCTCACCTAATTGTACAGTTTGGATATCTGAATACTGAATTGCTTTTTATGAAAAAGCCTATAGTTAGATTTAATGGAATCACATGGAATGTGGTTAACATCTCCTAGAAATCAGAGAGTGGCTAGCCCCACTATCTAGGAGCTGACAATTAAACAGCACTATCGCAAGGGTGGACAAACAAAAGACTAGATTTTCATTAATGGAAGGTCTAAAGTATACATGTATGTAATTACAAATATACTGCTCTTTTTTATATTTGGAATTATACTGAGAATAAAGAGAAAAAAAAGTGTAAACCCTATCTTCAAGAGACGATCACATGAAAAATTCTGAATTCATAGAGAAAGTGTTCTGTTAAACATTGATCCTATAAGGATACTCAATTTGCTTTATTCTAAAAAAAAATTATCATACAAGTGTACATATCTTTAGTTTATAAAGCATTTAACATCTATTGTACAGTGATCTGTACTGTGAGACTCCAAAATTGGTGGATAATGAAGCATTATCTGTATTGCTACAAAGAAGAAACAAGAGGTTCACAGTATTTCAAGCAGTTTTGCCTAATGTTTGACGGTTCTTGGTGGTGGAACCAAAATTCAGATCAAGGCTTCCTACCTTGGGTCAAGCCAAGGGTTTTTCCCCAATATTAGACTTCAGAATTGGGACCCAGATAGTTTTTTTGTGAAGCCAGATAGTTCTTTGTTGTGGGGAGCTGCCGGTAAACTTCAGGGTTTCAGCGCATTCCTCACCTCTAAACCCCAAATGCCAGTGGCAAGGTTCCCCTCATCAAGTCATGACAATCAAAAATATTTCAGAGGGCCAAATGACCCTGCTGGGGCCAAATTCAACACATCCACCATTGACAGTCATTCATCAAGTCTACTTTTTAGGATTCTGTTCAGGTTAATGGGAAACTTATTTACAGTATATGGCAATTCTGATTCATTGGATCATCAATTTTTCAAAAAGCCAAGTGTAAAATATGTATATATAACAACCATATTTATACTTAGTTATTATATAGTTCTAAAACAATCTATCTTACCCAATTTTTTTTTAATATTCCATAGTTTGATTTTTTCAAAGAAACTAAGAAAACTTTTTACTGCTCATAACTAACAGAAACAGCAAGCAACAGGTATAGAAAGGGATACTTAATGAAGAGTGATGGTTAATGGAGAGTTCTGGAGCGTTCATGACCAAAAAAAAAAAAAGAAGAAGAAATTCTTTTTAATGTATTTGCATTTTTAGTGAGGTTAACAAAAAATAAAATACCAAACTGGTACTCCCATTTCCACTTCCTCTCTTCCTAATTCTGGTATTATCTATGTTTGACATTGTGAAAGAGAGTTTTTAAAAAAATACACCTTGTAAATTACGCAGTCTATATCAGCCAAAGAGGGAAAAAAAACAGCTGACAAAGCACCTAATTTTGGCACCAACGCCTTTCTTGGCATTCCCCAGTGAGACCACTTAAGAACATCAAATATAAAAAAAAAAAAAAGAACATCAAATAAAGTACCCTACTTGATTTATGCAGATATTATTTAGTACTTTGATGTTTTAGCTTTTTTGGAAAAAAAGAATTTGTTTCAATCACTGTGTCATGTACTTTACTTTGCCATAGAAATAAAGAAACCTAACAAAAACCTAGATGGGAAACAATTAAATGAAAAATGTGTACCCCCATCAGAAAACTCTGTAGGTAACTCTTAATAACTTTAGTAAATGATATAGTCTATCAGTTACCAGCTCGACTATTAAACAATAAAAATCAAGGGAGTATATATAATGCAGGGTAAAGAATATATATGCTTTGAAATGATAGTTGGAGTGAAAATAGGTCATTTCCCATAATAAAGTTTTGCTGGGTCGCCTCTCTGCTCTGTTCATCAGAATTATGCTGCAGTTTTCTGGAGTCAGCATACCCAGATTTATCAACAACACCTACTAAACCCCAAGCCTCCCCAGGGAAGACGGAGCCATAACAAGCTCTGCCTACGAAAACAACATTCTTTAGGGTTTTAGCATCATATTTCGCCTGTGTTTTAAGAGGCTGAATCTAAATCACACTGAACAGTCTGTTCTCCCACGTAAAACTCCTGTGGTTTGAGAATTATTTCATGGCCTAAAACACTGAGGATAAACTCTTTGCATTTTCATAACAAAGATCCATGCACATGATATGATCCTCTTTCACACTACATTTTTTTCAGAACACTGTTTAAAATGTCAAAAGGTAAATTTCCCAAACAAAGATGATGAAAGAATAAAAACATTTGCATATGGAACCCCCTGAATTTGACTGAAAAACACATCCACAAGGCCAATTACCTTGCAGAGAACACATTACGTCCATATGCACGGCAAAAGTGCCGGGGTGAACCATTCAAAAGCTCAAGGGACACTGTATGCCCTCCCTGCAAGCTGCCACATCATCCTTGTGAAACTGTCCTGGTGAATACTCGTCAACAAAGGCTGGGCTTTTTTCTCAGGACACTACACTTTTTCTTTTTAAAGGAAGAGAAGGGAAGGAATTTCTGTGCTTTTTTAGTTTCTTATTTTATTGGAGTGCAATTGATTTACAATGTTGTGGTGGTTTCTGTATATAGCAAAGTGATTCATGTTATACATTATATGTATCTATTCTTTTTCAGACTCTTTTCCCAAAATAGGTTATTAGAGAAAGAGTTCCCTGTGTTATATACTAGGCCCTATTGATTATCTATTTTAAATACGGTAGTGTGTATGTGTTAATCCAAACTCCTAATTTATCCACCTACCTCCCCAAAGGGGATGCATTTGTAAAGGAAGCGTGAGATTAAGTGGCACACCCTGGGTAACTGCAAATTCAGAGGGGACTAGGGAAACCCCCCCCTTGTCCCCACGCCATAATCTGAAGCTTGGTTTTCTAAGCCAGAGAGAGAAAGCTCCTGAAACCCCGTCCCAGCCAAAACCAAGGTGTCCTGTAAAATTTAGCTCATGCCAGAGATACCTGAAGAAGTCTAAAAAAAAAAAAAAAGCAGCCTGATTCATTCATGGCCCGGGCTCAGCGTCTGACTAGCCCTGCAGTGTCCCCCACTTACTGGGGCTCCTGAGCCAGCCGTTTACTGTTCCATTTCTCTGCCTCTGTTAGTAATCTGAGCAAGTGCCAGCCACATTCTACATTTCTGTACAAAATATCCAAGAGGGAATGAACCCCACTCGTAAGATTTCACGTCACAGGCTTCAGCTCGGCTAAGCAAAAACCTAGGAAAAGCACTATCATTTTACTGGTTTCAATCAAGAGAACAAGCATCATCCAGTGACCCCCGTCAAAAAGTAGCAGCACCGCTGAGTAATGGCCAAGTTCGTACTCTGTCGAGAGAGTGATCTACAATAGCAGTAAGTGTGGAGAGAACAGGGGGGAACACAGTGGAGTGAGAAGTCCTATTTCCATTCTGCCTCTTACTAGATGAGTGACCTTGACCTCCCTTCAGAAAAGATTCTTTATATCAGAAATACTGTCACTCAGAACCGGGAGAGGATTAAATGAGATAATGTGTACCAGGAATAACAGTGCTTTGTGTATTGTTTTTCTCCATAAATGAGGCTCCCGGAAATCATCCTGCAAGAAATGAAAAAAAAAGGAAATCTTGGTCCAGCTGGAAGAAGGAAGCCACCACATCAGGCTCCCAAATTGTTGTGAGGAAGAGAAAAGGAGGCTGTGCAAGCAAATGGTGAGGACAGGTGTGTCTAACGCCCCTCGATGAAGCTCAAGTCCCAGGAGGGATAGATGTGTCATTAGACAGATTGCGGAAACTCTGGTATGAGAAAATGGAGCAGCTTTATTTTCCATGCACATCTGAACTTAATGGAGTAAACTGTGATCCACCAGAGTTACAAGTCAATGCAGATCTCTTCTGGCAGATTTGGCTGAAGAGTCAACACAGCGCTGGGTTTTTTCATGAAATGTTACCAGTGCCAAAGTCAAGGTTCTCAACCAGTTAGGCAAAAGTCAAACTAACTTGCCAATTAGGAATATCTCCGTCCAATCCAATGTCTCAGTCACTTCTAGTCTAAAACTTAGCCCAACCCAGTGTAGAGTCCAGGGTGCCCCACCCTTCTAACACCGACTGTGCCTGTGCACAGGTATTAGTTCTTGCTGGGTAGGGAGGGGCCTGCTCTCCCCTCCCTGCCCCACAGGCCAGCTCTATCGAGGATGACAAGAAAGAAGCAAGGCAGGTGGGGTCAGCTTGTGCAGCAGCAGTCCTCATTCTGCTGGCCACTGTCTACCTATCATCTCCATCCTATCACCTAGTGACAATGCCAATTGTTATTGCCATCTGCAAGCCACGGCCCTCACCCCTTAAGTGAAAGTGCTCTGTCACTCGGGATGTGTTTCCAGCTCTTTGCGACCCCATGAGACGGGCAGCCTCAATGCTCCTACCAAATCCACTGAAAGTCCCCAAGGCAAGAATAGGAGTATGCCAGCCTTCATCCAGGGATCTTCCTGACCTAGGGATGAACCTGGTCTCCTGCAACTGACAGGAAAAAAAACTCTTCACCATCTGAGCACCAGGGAACCCAATGAATGTCAAATGCTGAAGCTTCTACCCCCCAAGTACTCGGGATAGAACGCATACCACCGAGTATTGTTCCCTACACAGAGGCACACAAGGGTGAGAGGGGAGTTTTTGTGTTCCTCAAGAACCCAGCAGTGGTAAGAATTTATGCTTCCTTACAAAACATGTGCATCCTCACTTAGTTGGGGGGCACATCAACTAGAGACCCCCAAACAATCCCTCCCACTCAGCTACTGTCCTATCCGTAACACAAGGTCCTCAGGAAAGGCCAGCTCCCTACCTTCAGTTTGGGAGACTGTTGTAAAGTTTTGCCATGTGGGGCTGGATGCTTCCACCCTCTCCACACCCAAGTACCCCATCCCCCAGCTCTTTTTGTCAAGAAAACATGGGGCACTTCTTGTGAGTGCCAACCAAGAGGAATTCCAGGTGAAATGCGAACCAACTTCTTTCAAAACTCCAGTGCTACACGCTGCATGTTCTCTCTGGCTTTGGGGCTTGGTTTTAGAGAAGAAACATGATGAGTAACCCTCCAAAGAGGAGGGAAACGGGTAATTACTATATCACAGTCTCACTCCCTATAGAGGCTTTCTGTCCCCACATAGATGAGTGAATAGGGAATAACAGGAGTTCTACAGGTCTGCCCTCTCTTCATAGGCCCTGCTTTGTGGAACCTGTAACACAGGCCTTCCTCTGATCTAACATATAAGGAATGCATCTCCTTATGCTCTCAACTGTGAGTTGACTCCAGAGTAAAAGGGAACTGGAAAATCATCTGTGTTATTATACAGCACCCAGTGGCACCCTTAATATCAGAGGTTAGAAACTGAGATGCTCACCTCCAGCCTTAGCATGGTGATGCTCACCTCCAGCCTTATCATGTACCACAAGGGTGATGAAGGTGGGGTAGTCACCTGACCTCTCAGAGGCTCGGTCTATGCTCCTCAGAAGAGAACACTATCCTCCTAGTAAACTACACAGTGTGACATAGACTAATGAAGGCATTTGAAAACTATTATGTTTTAAAAATGCATGTTAATATGCCAGCTGAGAAGCACCATCCTGATTAATTTCAAAGAAAAGTAAGAAGAAGCAAGGTATTTTAAGTTGTAGCCCTACGTTTGCATAAAGGCAAAGACAGACCAATGCTTCAGGTACTAGCTGAACCCACCCTTTCCCAAGGCCACACATGCATAGTTAACAGCAATAGGTACTGAGATTACTAGTACATGAGTAATTGAGTCTGAGTACATGAGTTTGGGTCTGTATTTTGATATTATGGCTTTAAAAATCCCAGATCCTCAGAATTCACTGAGGTTCTAGACTCAGAGTTCAAAAGTACTTTAAAGCTCTTTGTGGTTCAAAGCCTTGTTTAAAATAAAGGAGTGGTCACTCTGGGCCATATATCTGAAAAGCTGAAAATTCTAATTTGGAAAAGATACCTGCAACACCAGAGTTCTCAAGCTGACACTATTTAAATAGAAGACATGGGGATAAAACAGCCTAAAGTGAGCATCCAACAGAGGAATGCCTTAAAAGACGACGCGGCACATATAAAAATACAACGGAATATTACTCAGCCATAAAAGAATAAAATAATGCCACTTGCAGCATACCATGGATGGGCTAGAGATTATCATACTAAGGAAGGTAAAGTCAGGCAGAGAAAGAGAAAACATCACATGATGCCACTTAGTTGTGTAATCTAAAAACTGATAAAAATGAACTTATTTATTAAAACAAAAATGGACTCATAGACACAGGAAACAAACTTACAGTTACCAAAAGGGAAAGTGGAGGGGAGGGATCAATTAGCAATCTGGGGTTTAACAGACACACACTACTGTATATAAAATAGATAAACAACAATGATCTATTGTATAGCACAGGGGACAATATACAATAACTTGTAGTAACATATAGTGGAAAAGAACCTGAAAAAGAATATATATATACGTTTACCTATCACTTTGCCGTACACCTGAAACTAACACAACATTGTAAATCAACTATATTTCAATTAAAAAAAATAATGAAGCAGGAGCTCAGAGCGTAAAGCTAGATCAAATAAAGCATTCTCTCTAAATACAAGCCATGTTATGCTGGGAGTAAAGAGCGGTTTTTCTCTGAAGCTGAAATGTACAGTACAAAGGAACCACATGAAATAACCAGAAAGCAGCTCTGCTCTTTGGTGGGGTCAGACGGAATAACGGTGCTGAGAACAGGTGCCCTTAGCTTTGCAGCCGTGAGAGCTGAATGGGGCTCTAAGGAAGCAGGCACCTTCCAGCTTCTCATGTGCTACAGAGGCTCTTATTCTACAAAGCCATCTTCAGAACTAAGTGTGAGGCACTGGCTGTGCCATGAGCTCACTAACTGAAATGTATTAACAGCACTGAGTCCGATTATCCTTTCAAAAGGAAGAGAGCCAAACCAGGCCTCCAACAGCAGAGAAGATAATTAAGTAACACTGTTTCTCACAGATAAATAATGGATATGACAACAGATGCGCCTCTTCCTGGATGGTTGGGAACAACAAAGGAGGAATGTGCTTGCTTCCAAAATGATGCGAAATAGCTGCAGGCTAAAGATCAGCCCCCTTTGAAACATCCAGTCAGGAGCAGACCTGGCCTCTGTGAACCAGGATGAAACAAAAATCAACATTTCTACACACGTTACTTATTTCATTATGTACTTGCACTTTGCCTTACAGAAGAAGCTAATACAAATTCAATATGTGTCCACATCCCAAACATAATGCTGCTGCCTTGTCAGCCAAGGGCTCTGTCCACAAACTCAAAACATCTTTGACACAAGGTGCTGCAGAAGCAACTCTTTCTGGGAGCCTGAGCCTGAGCCTGCCCTGTCATCTGCCATTATTCTTGCTCAGCTTCAGCGGATTAGAGATAACAGTCACGCGACACACTTTTCCCTAACACACACTCTCAGGGATGCAAGCTGATGGTGCTGGAGGCCCATCATCAGCTGTAGCCTAATTACAGACAGAGCATTCTCACCGTGAAAGCCACTAATGGGAGAGGAAGTCCTAAAACTGCTATGCTGAAAGCTCTTAAAACATAGAAAAATGAGACCATTTCAAGTATTCTCCTCCAAGGAATAAATATTAGACTACAAAAGAAAATTGTTAACCTTGGGAAAATGAATCCTAAACAGTAAGTCATAGAGAGAGCTCGGATTTTGCTTCACAATAGCCCAGAGCTACTAGTAATGAGATCTCTAAGGCAGCTTCTCACTCTTCCAAAGAGTGAGAAGGAATGTACATGCATGTGTGTGCATATTTTACAGGTTGAGTGCACGTAGCCATCATGGCAAATTTCAGCCTTGTCTGTTCTCTAAGGTTTATGAAATGTGATTACAAAAAGCCAATTCCCATACCCTCAGGGGCCCAGTGAGGCAGCTTAAAAATAGGTTTCTCAATAAAAACAGAGTGAACAAAACAAAGGGGGGGGAAAGGGAAAGGTGGGTTTAAAAAGTTTGCCAAATGTTTTATTTTTTAAAAAATTTATTTACTAAAAGATCTTTGCTTAATGCTTTGTTAAAAATGAAACTGAGTTATACCTTATTTAGGTCTTTATCTTCTAAAAAAGGTGAAAAAGAAATATGCGGGAAATCCTTTTATGTTACAAAAGGACAATGCTGAAAAGAAACGAGGTTTATATTTTTCCTCAGTGTAGGGTTATCCCAGGGAAAAAACAAACCTACTTACCCTGGTTTTGATAAAGAAAGTAGGCAAACCAAAATAAACTGCCCCTTTGGTAAAAGCTGATTTTAAAGGTTTTTATAAATGCTGTTTAAAATAAAAAGTAACAGTCAATGAAAATAAAACCCATGTTTTAAAAATAAAATTTTTCAGGAAAATCAAAAGTAACTGCCAAAAATAGTCCCAAAGTAATTAAATGGGAAAGAAGGAGTTTTTTTAAAGTGGTGCTGCACAACGAATACCCCAAAGGAAAAAAACCCCAACCCCATTGTAAGAATATAAAAAATTTAAATTCAAGAGGATCATACACCTAATTTTTAAAGTAAAAAGTTAAAACTTTTGAAGAAAAAAAGCAATTTTCCCAAAATGGGTAAAGATTTTTTTTAACAAGATCAGAACCCCAACAATTCAAAAAGAAGGGGGAAAAAGGAAAATAGACTTCACTGAAATTTTAAAAAAAAAAAGTTGGCTCAACAAAAAAAAAAAAGAATGGCAAGTCCAGATTGGAGAAAAAATATCTGAAAAAAATTCTACAAATAATTCAAGTCATTTTTAAAAAAAATTTTCCCTACAATTCAGAATGAAAGAAAAAAAAAATTTAAATTTTAAAAATCCCCCAGTTTTCCACAGAAATTTGACCAAAATTAAAAAATGATCAATACTATGTTAAAAAAAATTTTTCACCCTGATCATCAGGAAAAGAAGATTAAAATCAAGGAGGTACTACTTCATCCACGGGAAAGCTCAACTAAATGACAAAAAATTCGAATGTTAAAAAGGATATGAAAACAAATGGAAATATATCTTGCAGGTGGAAATGAAAAGTTGAAAAAATCTTTGGAAAAGGGTTCTGCAGTTTCGATCAGTCAAGTTAACTCCTAACAAAGTTATTTTATTTATCCCAAGATTCAACCCCAAATATGAAAACAAAATGCCACAAAAAGATTGGTTAAAAATCTTCATAGCATTTATTTTTATCCATAATAGCTAAAATCTAGAGTAAACCCCAAATCCCATAAACCAAAAGAAGGATAAACAAATTTGGGTAAAATTTACCCCAGGGAAATATCCAGGGTTAAAAAAAACTGCTGATACATACATCGTGTGAATAAACCCCCCAAAACATGTGCAAAGGGGGAAGCCGACAACAAAAAAGAATTTTGGTAAATATAATTCCATTTACATAAATTTAGACAGGCAAAAATAAACTATGGTTAAAAATGTCGAAAAGTTGATCCCCTTTGGTGCAAGGGTTAAAGGAGGATTAATGAAAGGAACACAGTGGTTTTGGGAACAACAACTCTGAAAACTGTTCCTGACTCTCTTGAGAGTAAGCATAAAATGCAACTAGTGAAGTTTCTCATATAAAAAAGGGGAGTTACAAATACAAAAAAGAGAAAAACTGGAAGTAATCTGTTTGATTGAATTGAAATTCCCAACGTAAATTAAGCTTTTCACATGAACATTTTTTAAAATAAATGGTTATTGTGTGTGTGTCACATGTGATTTTATAACACAGACAGCATTTTCCAGGGGTCTTCTAAAAAGATCTAGAAAAATGATACCCGTAGAAGAAAAATGTTGGTACCAGTTCTGTTCTAATACCACCCTTCATTAAAAGAATCAAGGTTTGCGGTTTCCCCAAAGGGTTTCCCCTGGGAAAGGGCTAATTAAAAGGGATGGGGGAGGAAAAGTATAAAATTTTAAACCTAGAACTCTTGTGCTATACAAAAAGGAAATGTTCAAAAAATAAATGAAAGGGTTTAAAAGTGAAAAAAAAAAGCTTTAGCCTGAAGGCTTTGATTTGTGAATCTGAGTAAATATGTAAATGGAAAAAATCAAATTCTGACTAAAAAAAGAATCCATCAGTAAAATAAAAAAAGAAAAGGTGTAATCGCAGTGTGGGCCCGTGTATTTTTCTCGTGTGCCCGGTGCTTTGTGCCCCCGCGGATGTAGCCTGCCAGGCTCCTCTACCCATGGTGATTTCCAGGAAAGGATAGGGGGGGTTTCCCCATGTCCTCCGGGGGTTTCCCCCCAACTCAGGGGGGAAAACCGGTCAAAGCATTGCTTATTTTCAGGTGTTTTTTTTATTTTATACATGCAAAATGATAACCTAGTAAGTCCAAATTAACAGTTGTTTTGAAGGAGGAGCAAGATGGCGGGGGAAACGGGGAAGGGAGCCATTTTCTCCTCAAATTATCGAAAGAAATTAAAACGCTGAGCAATTTACAAAAAACTTGATCGCTGAAAGGGGACCATCAGGCGCCCAGAAAAGCACCCCATTGTCTTTCGAAGGGAGTAGGAAAAAATTTTAAAACGAAAATAAGGCTCAGAAGAGTACGGACGGGGGACCCGTCCGGGAAAAGGGAGTCTTAATAGAGGAATTTCCCCAATCCCCAGGAAAAACCCGCACTGGGGGTGGGGGGGAATTTTTTCTGCTTTTAACGGGAGGAAAAAAATTTAAAACAAGGCCACAGATTACGTGCCTAAAAGAACTCCCAGCGAAAAGTACCCAGACCCCCTCCCCGCCCAAAAAGGGGGGGAAGGAGGGGCGGGCGGCATTTGCTTAGGGGGGAAGGGCCCGAAGACTGAGAGAAATCGGGGGGCTTTTTTAAATGTGGGATAGCAAGGGACAAAATTAACTGGCCCGAACACATCCCGGCGGTTCCCCAAAAAAAAGGGATGAAAAATTCTCCAGAGAAGACCCGGGCCCCCCCCGCTGGAGGTGGGACCCGGGGGGAGGGGTAAAGGGAAACTCACCCCTGAGAAGCCCCCCCTCCCACATGAAAACGGCCCCGGTTCCTTTTAAAGATTCCAGAGCCCGACTGGCGGTGCCTGCTGGGGCCGCGGGGGGAAAAAGTGGCCGTCCCCCGGGGAGAGTGCGCCCAAGCCTCTGGCGCGGGGCCCCGCTCCCGCGGAGGGAAAGGCGCGCTGCCCGGGGGAAAACCCCCAAACCCTCTGGCTCCCTGAAGTCGGGCCCGGGGGAAAGGGACAAAAAAGCGGCGCAACCGAATCCGCGTTTTGTGGAGTACCCGAAAAACGGGAACCCGACTCAACGCAGGGCCGCTCCATTAGAGCACCCGGGGGCCGGGAGCGTGTAGACGGCAAAAGCACAGACACCCGTGAGGGGGAAAACCCGTGTGGCCGGCCCGGTGAGTGTTCCCACAGAGCGGTGTCTGTCTGCAGCCCCCCGCCCTCCCCGTGCGGACTGAATGAACTAGAGAACAAAAGAACAGATACCTCCCCCCCCGCTGTGTCGGCGGAAATTAGACCCAAAGAGACGGCAAAAAAAAGCCAAATAAAAAAAGGGAAAACCGCTTCAGAAAGGGACCGGTGAAACAGTTTTAAAACCCTGAAGGTAACACCGACTACACCGGGGGGGCCTAAGATTGGAAGTTAAGCTGGAAAGAGGAGTATTGAAATTGAACTAAAACTGTGCTGCAAAAACCCTGAGAAATTCCTAGATTTATATGTAATATTTTTTTTTTTAATTTAAAAAAAAAATTTTTTTCTTTCTTTTTTTTATTTTTTTATTTTTTTTCTCTTTTTTTTTCTTTTAAAAATTCCCTATTATCCCCCATTACTCCTAACTTTATTTTCATATATTTTTATGATTTTTTTAATTAGGGGAAAAAAATATTTTTTTTTTTTTTTTTCTTTTTCTTTTTTTTCCCCCTTATTTCCTTTTAAGTCCTTAATACCCCCTTATTATTCCTTAACTTTCATTTTCATTTCATAAAACCTTGCCAAAAAAAAAAAAAGAGGGGAGAAAAACCCTATTTTTAAATGAATTATAAGTTCTAAATTTTTTTGTTTTTTTTTGTTTTTAAATATTGTATTTCAGAGTCAACCTCTACATAGATTTTCAATCTTTTTTTTTCAGTAGTAGGGTATAAATTTTTGGCATTTAAAAACCCAATATCATTTCCCTTTTTAATTCAGGAGGGGGGTGATCTTCCCCTTTTGACTCTCTGTTTCTCCCTCAGAACCCTCTTTTTTCCCCCTTTCCCCTTCTCTTCCCAATCCAACTCTGTGAATTTTTGGGGGGTTTTGGGCTCGGAGAAATTTGGGAAAAAGATAATGTGAAATCTTTTCCCTCCCTTGAGTCCCTTATTCTCCCCCTGTCACCTCTATCTCCCCTCCCTCTCTATTCTTATGTAACTTGTAAACCTCTCGGGTTTGGGGCCCTTCAGGTGGAAAATCTTTTCCCCTTTAACCCTAAAAGTTTTATTTCAGTGTGTTAGTTGGAGAAGCCTTTGGGAACTTTTGGGAAGAATAAAACTGAAACCCAGAGGCGGGTTTGAGCCCAAATCCTGAGGGATAACAGAAAACTCTGTACCACACGGAACATTAAAGGAATAAAGAGAACCATCCAAAAGGCTTCACATACCCTACCCAAAACCAACCACCACCCAAGAAGCCAATAAGCGCCAGTACTATAGTCACTACACAAGCAAATTCTTTAGCAACGCAGGAACATAGACTCTGAGTGTTTCAAATACAGGCTCTCCAAAGTAACACCTAAACACAGAGCACCCATTCGCATAGCTCATTACGGGACACTCCATTGCACTCCAGAGAGAAGTAATCCAAATCCACGCACCAGAAAAGATTGACACAAGACTAGCCTAACCTAGGGAATCATGGACAAACCAATCGTCAACCCACCCACTGGGTTGAAACCTCCACAATTCAAAAGGAAACCTCAAATCACAAGAAGACTGAAAGCCCACTCCAGGACACAGGCAATCTAAACTTGATGAAAAGGCAGATAAATACCCAACAGCTTAAAGGTAACATGAAAAAAGCCCACCATGTAACAAACAAAAGAGGATAGGGAAATACGGGAATCTACCTGAAAAAGAATTTAGGATAATAGATATTAAAAATGAACACAATTCTTGAAAACAAATGGGAGTTACATATATAATAGCCTGGAGACAATGATGAGAAGATGCAAGAAATGTTTTAACAAGGGACCTAGAAGAAATAAAAAAAAATCAATTAAAAAATTAATAATGAACTAAATGGATCAAAACAACACTTTTGCGGAGGGAACCATGAGTAGAATAACAGATGATCAGAAGATAGGTATTTAAGTGAGTTAGAGAAGATAAAATGGTGGAAATAAATGAAGCAGAGATGGAAAAAAGACATAAAAGAATAAAAAATAAAAAAATGAGGACAACCTCAGGGGACTCTAGGACTGATGTGATGAAACGCCCCCCCCAAACATTCGAATCATAGGAGTCCAGAAGAAGAAGGACAAAAAGACTAAGGCCATGAGAGAGTTACTCGAGGAGATTAATTGCTGAAAAATCTTTCCTAAATGGGTAATGAATTAGCCAACCATAGTTCCAAGACAACCACAGAAGAGTCCCCACAACAGGATAACCGCCAAGGCTGATAACACCCCAAGTCACATATTAATCAACTTAACAAAGGATCTCAAACACCAAAGAACTATATTAAAAGACAGCAAGGGAGAACACAACATATAACACACAAAGGGATGATTCCATAAGGATAAAAACGCTGATTATGACATAGAAAAACATCTCAGGCCAGAACGGGCAAAGGCAGGATACAATACTTAAAGTAATGAGAAAGAGAAATAATCCTACATCTCTAGCATTACTCTTCCCAGCAAGGCAATATCATTCAGATATGAAGGAGAATCCTCAAAAGCTTTACGCAGACAACGCACAAGCTGAGAGAATTCACCACCACCCAAACCAGCTCTTCAACAAATACTAAAGGATCTTATCTAGACTAGGTGATAAACGCTAGTAAAGTGTGGTATCAAAGAGAATCCCCAAACAACAAAAATAAATGGCAACAGGAACCATCCCTATCTAATAATTACTTAAATTGTAAAATGGGTTGAATGCCCAACCAAAAGACAAAGAGGCTGGCTGAATGGGATACAAAAGCCAACGGAATCCTATATATGCTGTTACAAGAGACCCACCTCCAAGCAAGGGACACCATACAGACTAAAAGTTGAAGGGTGGAAAAAAATCTTCCACGCAATCGGGAGACCATACAAGAAAGCAGGGAGTTCGCAATAATAACTCAGATCAGTTAAAATCGACTTTCAAATTTAGTCTGTGAAAAGAGGACAAAGATGGACACTACATAATGATCAAAGGATCAATCCATGAAGAAAGACTATAAACAATTATAATATATTTATGCACCAATACATAGGAGCACTGCAAGATGTAAGGCAAACGCTTTAACGGAGTATGAAAAAAGGAAATTAGTAGTAAACACACATTATAGTAGGAGACTTTACTACGCCTCTCACAACTATGGATAGATCAAACTAAACAGAAAATGAACAAGAAAACCCAAAACTTTAACGGACACAATGGACCAGCTAGACCTAATTGACATCTATGGAATTTCACCCCAAAACCAATCATCTTACCTTTTTCTCAAGTGCACACGGAACATTCTCCAGAATAGATCACTACTGGGCCATAAATTTAGTCTTGGTAAATTCAATAACATTGAAATCATTCCAGTCATCTTTCTGACCACAGTGCCAGTAAGATTAGATCTCAATTACAGGAAACACTTATTAAAATTCAAACATATGGCAGGCTAAACATCTCGCTCTGAAACCTAACAAATCATAGAAGCAATCAAAAAAGAAATAAATATGCAATAGAAATGAATGATAATGACAAACAACAACCAAACCTATGGGACACTGTAAAGAGTGCTAAGGGGAAAATTCATAGATTACAGGGGAACTAAAGAAACAAGAAAAAAGTCAAATAAATAACCTAATCTCACCTAAGCACTGAGGAGGAGAATGAAAAACCCCAGGGTTAGTAGAAGGAAAGAAAACTTAAAATTAGGGGCAGAATAAAAGCAAAAAAAAAACTAAAGAGATCATGCAAAAAAATTTAACAAAACTAAAAGTGGTTTTTTTTAAAAAAAAAAAACAAAAAATTTACAAACCCTTTTCAAGATCATTAAAAAACAAAGGGAGAAAAAAACAAATTTAACAAAATTAGAAATGAAAATAGAGATCACAAAGACAAAAACTGAAATACAAAGGTTCATAAGAGACTACTACCCGGGTCTAGCCCAATAAATGGACACTTAGAAGAGGACAAGTTCTTAGAGAATATAAAATTTTCCAAAACTGAAACGGAAGAAATGAAAATTTAACAAAATGATCACAAGAAGGAAAAGAAACTGTATAACAGAAAATATTCCAGCAACAAAAGCCAGGACCAGATGGCTTCACAGCTGAATTCTACCAAAAATTTCTGAGACAGAGCTAACACTATCTTACTCAAACTCTTCCAGATAATTGAGAGAGGTAGACTACCAAACTCATTCTATGAGCCAACCATCACCTAAATCCAAAACCAGAACAAAGATGCCACTAAAAAGAAACTAAGGCCAATATCATGAATGAACATAGATGAAAAAATCCTTAACAAATTCTAGCAAACAGATCCAACTAACAGATAAATATAAAAAAATATTCATCAAGACCAAGTGGGCTTTATCCCAGGGAATGCAAGGATTCTTTAATATCCGCTAAATCAATCAATGTAATACACCACATAACAAATTGAAGATAAAAACCATATGATTATCTCAATAGATGCAGAGAAAGCCTTTGGACAAAATTAACATCCATTTATGATTAAAACTCTCACAGAAATAGATAGAAAACAGGAAGGGGATCATCTACTCAACATAATAAAAGCTATATATGACAAAAACCACAGCAAGCATCACCCTCAATGGTGAAAAAAATTGAAAGCAATTTCCCCTGAAATCAGGAACAAGACAAGGGTGCCCACTCTCACCACTACTATTCAACATAGTTTTGGAAGAAGTTTTGGCCACAGCAATCAGGGAAGAAAATAGAAGTTAAAGGAATCCAGATAGGAAAAGATAGAAGTGAAAACTCTCTCTGTTTGCAGATGCATGATCCTCTTACATAGAAAACCCTAAAGACTCTACCAGAAAATTACTAGAGCTAATCAATGATACAGTAAAATTGCAGGATATAAAAATTAAACACAGAAATCTCTTGCATTCCTATACACTAACAATGTAGAAAACAGAAAGAGAAATTAAGGAAACAATACCCATTCACCATTGCAACAAAAAGAATAAAATACTTATGGAGTATATCTACCTAAAGAAACAAAAAAGACCTATACATAGAAAAACTATAAAACCACTGATGAAAGAAATCAAAGAGGACACAAACAGATGGAGAAATATACCGTTGTTCATGGATTGGAAGAATCAATATTGTCAAAATGGCTATACTACCCAAAGCAATCTATAGATTCAATGCAATCCCTATCAAACTACCAACAGGTATTTTTCACAGACTAGAACAAATAATTTCACAATTTGTATGGAATACAAAAAAACCTCGAATAGCCAAAGGCAGTCCTGAGAAAGAAGAATGGAACTGGAGGAATCAATCTGCCTGACTTCAGACTCTACTACAAAGCCACAGTCATCAAGACAGTATGGTACTGGCACAAAGACAGAAATATAGATCAACGGAACAACAAGAGACATAGAAAGCCAGAGATAATCCCACGAACCTATGGTCACCTTATCTTCGACAAAGGAGGCAAGGATTATACAATGGAAAAAAGATAACCTCTTTAACAAGTGGTGCTGGGAAAACTGGTCAACACCTGTAAAAGAATGAAACTAGAACACTTTCTAACACATACACAAAAATAACTTCAAAATGGATTAAAGATCTAAATGTAAGACCAGAAACTATCAAACTCCTAGAGGAGAAACATAGGCAAAACACTCTCCGACATAAATCACAGCAGGATCCTCTATGACCACATCCCAGAATTTTAGAAATAAAAGCAAAAAAATAAACAAATGGGACCTAATGAAACTTAAAAGCTTTTGCACAATCAAAGGAAACCTATAAGCAAGGTGAAAAGACAGCCCTCAGATTGGGAGAAAATAATAGCAAACGAAGCAACAGACAAAGGATTAATCTCAAAAATATACAAGCAACTCCTCCAGCTCAACTCCAGAAATAATAAATGACCCAATCAAAAAAAATGGGCCAAAGAACTCAACAGACATTTCTCCAAGGAAGACATACAGATGGCTAACAAAACACTGAAAAGATGCTCAACATCACTCATTATCAGAGAAATGCAAAATCAAAACCACAATGAGGTAACATTACACGCCAGTCAGGATGGCTGCTATCCAAAAGTCTACAAGCAATAAATGCTGGAGAGGGTGTGGAGAAAAGGGAACCCTCTTACACTGTTGGTGGGAATGCAAATTAGTACAGCCACTATGGAAAAACAGTGTGGAGATTTCTTAAAAATGCTGGAATAGAACTGCCTATGACCAGCAATCCCACTTCTGGGCATACACACAAGGAAACCAGATCTGAAAGAGACACATGCACCCCAATGTTCATCGCAGCACTGTTTATAATAGCCAGGACATGGGAAGCAACCCAGATGCCCATCAGCAGACGAATGGATGAGGAAGCTGTGGTACATATACACCATGGAATATTACTCAGCCATTAAAAAGAATTCATTTGAATCAGTTCTAATGAGATGGATGAAACTGGAGCCCCCCTATTATACAGAGCGAAGTAAGCCAGAAAGATAAAGACCATTACAGTATACTAACACATATAATATGGACTTTTAGAAAGATGGTAAACGATAACCCTATATGCAAAACAGAAAAAGGACTCAGATGTATAGGAACAGACTTGTGGACTCTGGGAGAAGGTGCGGGGTGGGATGTTTCAAGAGAACAGCATCTGGAAACATGTATATTATCTATAGGGTGAAAACAGATCACCAGCCAGGTTCGGGTGCATGAGACAAGTGCTTTGGGCCTGGTGCATCTGGGAAAAGGACCAAGAGGGATCGGGTGGGAGAGGGAGGTGGGGGGGGGGACTGGGATTGCGACTTACATGTAATCCATGGCTAAATTCATTTCAATGATATACACAAAAACTACTGTAATGATGTGAAAGTAATTAGCCTCCAACTAATAAAAATAAATGGGAAAAAAAAACATAAAAGCAAATAAAACGAAAAGTTGTTAGCTTCTGACTCATACAAAATTTTCTTGCAATGAACTCTTAAAATTTACGCTAGCAACTGTTTTCATATGCAATGCAGTAATAAAACTATAGTCACCATACAGTGTGAGTGCTTACACTTCAATGACTTATTAAACTGGAAACTTTTAACTCTGACTGGGCTCCTTTAGGGCAGTTTCACGCCACTCTTACACTTCGCTCCGTCTGAGCAACCCGCGACTTTTCTAATGTTGGTGAGATTGTTATTTTTTTAGAATACTCCAGAATATACACGATGAGTGAGCTTCCCTGGTGGCTCTAATGGTAAAGAACTTGTCCTGCAATACAGTAACTCGCTGGGTTCTATCCCTAGGTCAGAAGTATCCCCTGAAGCGCGGAAAAGGGGTCCACCCAAAATTTCTTGCCGGGGGGATCCCAGACGAGGGCCTGGTGGGGTTGGTCCATGGGTGCACAGAGTCGGACATGACTAAACAGGTGTACCATAGCATATAAGTGAGTAATAAAATATTGATCTTTTTGATTTTTTCCATCTCAATTTTCATTTTGCATGTGCCAAAATATCTAGCATGTTTTCTCAAATAGAAAGGGTTCCTTCTTTTTTGAGGCCCCAACACTATTTCGTGTATTTTTTTCCCGACCTTGTTTATGATTCACCTACTGTGGACAGTTTTGTTTTTTCCTATCTTGGTTTCTATTAATTTCCTCCCATGAACATTGGGGCAATTAAATTTTTGAGTTTGTGTTTTGTTTTTTTAGATAAATTTTAGAAAGGGAAATGTTTTTAAACATTGGCAGTCTATTTTTAAATTTTTTGGGGGACCCCTACTGTTTTCCAAGTAGTTCCCAATTTCATTTCCCCACAGAGTGCACAAAGTTTCCCTATTTCTCCACTTCCTTGCCAACCTTTCGGTGTCTTTTGGGATAATAGCGCTGAGTCTGGCAGGTGTGAGGTGACATCTGCAATTGTGGTTTTGGATTTGTGCATTCCCTTGATGATAGATGATGAATCTGATTCGATAGAATGTTAACATCTTTTCATGCACCCATGTGGCCATCTATGGTGTATCTCTTTGGGAACATGTCTAGTCAATTTTATCATGCGGCGCATGATTTTTAAAGTCACGCATTGCTTTTTGTATAGGTTGAGTTATGTGAGTTCCCTTAGAGCAGCGCTTTGTAGTGGATATTAATCTTTTATCCAATACAAAATTTTATGTAAAATTAGAGTTCTCTTGCTCGTAGGTTGCCCGATGTTCATTTCTTGATGTCTCCTTACCTCAGCCAGAAGTCTTTTTAGTTTGACGAGGTCCCGACTTTACTTATTTTGTGTGGTTTTTGATACCGTGTAGCTTTTATAGTGTCAGTCAAAGAAGTAATCAGACTAAGGGGACTGTGTGCCAAAACGCACTTGAACACCGCCACATATGTTTTCTTCTAGTTTTATGGGAGTTATGGGGCCTATTAACATTCAAGTGCTTTTATCCATTTAAGTTACTTTTCATGTGTAAGGTATAACGATAAATGGTCCATTAATGCTTTCTGGATGCATGTGGGCTGCCTAGGCTTTCCCGCCCACTAAGTTACTGCTGAAAGCGACTGTTTCTCTTCTCCAGTGTAGAAGTCTTGGCAACAATAAAGGCCTTCTTACTTACAATAGGAAGTTCAACAGTAAGTAGAGTAGATATGATGCCGAAAAATTGAGGCTTTATTAACTGTGGTGTAGGTGCGAAGACTATCTTGAGAGTCCCTTGGACTGCAAGGAGATCCAACCAGTTCATCCTAAAGGAGATCAGTCCTGGGTGTTCTCATTGGAAGGACTGACATCATGAAGTTGAAACTCCAAATTACTTTGGCCATCTCATGCGAAAGAATTGGGACTCATTGGGAGAAAGACCCTGATGCTGGGGAGGGATTGGGGCAAGGAGGAGAAGGGTGACGACACAGAGGATGAGATGGCTCTGGATGGCATCACCTGACTCAATGGGACATGAGTTTGAGAACTCCGGGAGTTCGGTGATGGATAGGGAGGCCTGGCATGCTGCGATTCATAGGGTCGCCAAAGAGGACAGAACATGACTTGAGCGACTGAACTGAGTGGACGGTCTGAAATGTGAATAGAGTAAGTAGAAAACAAAAATAACAGCAGAAAAATCCATTAATGGTTACTAAAGTAAGTGGGCTAAAACATGTTTTTGTTTTGAGGTATATAGCTGATTTATAATATTATATTAGTTTCAGATTGGTATAAACATGGGGATTTCAAAACTTTTCATACACTATACTCCATTTTTAAAGTTCAGTATAAAATATTGGCTATATATTCCCTTGTGATTTACAACTATATTCTTGTAGCTTATTTATTTATACATAGCAGTTTCATACCTAGTAAGGTAAATAAGTTCAGTGGGAACCAGAATCCTTGGAGTTTCAAAATGTATCAACACAAAGTACTAATTGATTCCAAGCAGAAATGGTTAATTTTAGAGTGGAGGGTCCTGACGATTTAAATGATCAAAGTTTACAACCTCAATACTGGGGCAAACTGATATCACATTGTTTCCTAAACATGTATGTACAGGGAAGGACATAAACATTACATGTGCTATTTGACTCCAGAGCATCCATAAACCCAATTCAAGGAATGTTTGACAAAATACTCTTCAGAAATGTCATAATCAATAAAGACAAGACTGAAGAACTATTCCAGAAGGAAGAAGGCTGCAGAGGACATGACAAGAAAAGGCAATCTGGAATGCAAGGTTATATATTAATACTAAATTAGGGAGGAAAGTACCTCCTGGTGGCTCAGACCGGGATTTATCCCTGGTCGGGAAGATCCCCTAGAGAAGACGATTTGCAACCCACTCCAGTTATTCTGCCCTGGAAATCCTGAGCTGAGAAGCCTAGAGGGCTATAGGCTGCAAAGAGACAAGACCCTAGCAACTCTGTCACCACCACATAGCTATAAAGATCATTCTCTGAACTGATGAAATTTGACTATGAACTGTAGATTAGACAGGAATACAATATCAATGCAAGATATCCTTTTTTTGATCATTATACTATGGTTGCATCAGGGAAGGATCTTATCCTTAGGAAAGCAACACAGTGCTTCCAAATGTTCAAGCAGACAGAGGCAGAGAATAAAACAATTGGAACAAAATGTAAATACTTAGTAAATCTGGATAAAGGGTTTACAGATGTTTCTTGAACTATCTTTTCAACTTTCTTTAAGTTTAAAATAATAAAGTAATCAGAGAAACATGAGTAAGCCATAGAAAAACTATTTAATAAATAGAAAACAATCAATATACATAGCAAGTAGTACTACACTGAATTTAGTAATTGGAGGAAAACAAACATACCAAATTCAGTGATTCATGAATTCAAAAAATATTTAGCATCTCTAATTTTGTTAAGCATTATTGGGTTTAAAAAAAAATACATGAACATTTGTCTTCATTATAGGAAAAATAAGACTAACCCATGAACATTGTCTTCATTATAGGAAAAATAAGACTAACCAGCACACAAGATGAATTGTGATAATTACTACAATAAAAGGTACAAGTTTAAACCCAGTATGCAGAAAGAGCATTCCACTCAACTAGGGAGATCCTAGGGTGGCTTCACGGAGGAAGGAAAGATTTGATCTATGGGTAGGATTTCAACATACAGAAGAGAAGTAGGGAACAAAGACAAAGACGTCCCACACACAGAGGGAACATCATGGCGAAAGTCACTGCGGAGCACAGTGGGCTTTACTGCACACATTGTGAGGAGAAAATTTGACTGGTGTGTAGAGGGTAAGAGAAGGAGCAGCAGGATAAAGGACTGGAAAAAGTAAATGTGAAGAAAAATCACATAGGAGTTTTTAGATGCCAGAGGTATCTGAATCTAATTTTAACACTCAGGGCAATAACCCAGTGTTCTGGGTTTTAGGAACAATGAGGATGGCTATTTCACACAGAAAGTCAGGCAACAGGCTAATCTAACAGTTCAGGTAAGTGGGGACATGAAAGTCTG
The DNA here is from genome assembly GCA_020976825.1 of Odocoileus hemionus. Classification (NCBI taxonomy): domain Eukaryota; kingdom Metazoa; phylum Chordata; class Mammalia; order Artiodactyla; family Cervidae; genus Odocoileus; species Odocoileus hemionus. Next base: position 18,975 of record JAJLRB010005315.1, on the reverse strand, counting down.
GACCAAGAGAAGGTAGAGAAAGAGAGAGTGGTACTCCTAAAATCTTCCTCTGATCATCTCACTTCTAGCCATAAAAAGGCTCAAGGTAACCACCAGCTATCAAGAAAGCTAATAAAGCATTTAAGTGTGCTCACAAAGCATTTATAAGTTTATCTTTAAAAGCAGAATATTAAGTCTCCACACTAGAATGAAGAAATTTGTACAGATTCATTAGTTTTTCTGTTTTTCTCCAATTAGCCTAGGAAAGCTTTAAAGAATATCCTTTAAAATTCCAGTGCATAAAACTCTTTTTATAAACACTACCTTTGAAGTCTCATCTCTTTTCAAGTAAGCTTTTTTTAATAAAAGAAGAAAAGCCTAAAATCAAAAGCATTCATTTATTCAAATCTTTTTTTTTATATTCAGAAATAAAATCAATGCCTGTGGCTATTGCAAACTTCACAGTAAAATTTACATTTAATATTTCCTACACCACTCCATAGATCATTTTAATTATTATAAACAAATACATTCCTTCCACGTGGGGAGGGGAGCAGGGTGGAATGAAAAGCAAGATTCTTGATACATGCCCCCAACAATAGTTTTGCTAACTTTGCAACTGGAAATCTTTGAAATTAGGATTCAAGTAGTGCTACTAAGCTTATTTTACAGACATAAATGGAGTAAAACAAAGCTGTAATGCAGGGAGTATCTGTAACTTCAACCTGTGCTCATATTATTATAGAACTAAAATGATGGGCTAAATAGGAAAAGGCGCAGCACACTCTCACTTTTGTTTTGGGAAAAGCTAGGCTTCCCCAAGGGCTCAGAGGTTAAAGAATCCACCTGCAATGCAGGAGACACAGATTCGATCCCATGGACAGAGGAACCTGGCGGGCTACAGTCCTGTTTTAGTTATTCTAGTTTCTTAGTATTTTCATATGAATTTTAGAAGAATCAGACTGGCACTTTCTATTTTAATAAAACCATTTGGGATTTTGATTGAGATTGCACTGACTAGAGACCAGGGTTTCAGGGTATTAACATCTTAAAGGTACTGAGTCTTCTAATCTATGAACATGGTACTTCTCTCCATTTATTTTGTCCTTAATTTCTCTCTGCAAAGTTTTCTGGTTTCCAGTGTAGAGTTTCTTCACATAAGGATTTCATATTTTTAATGCAGTCATGCAAATTATTTTTTATACATTTCATTTTCTAACTGTTTGTTGCTAAAGAGAAGGGGGGAAAGTGGAAACCGTGACAAATTTTATTTTCTTGGGTTCCAAAATCACTGCGGATGGTGACTGCAGCCAGGAAATTAAAAGACGCTTGCTCCTTGGAAGAAAAGCAATGACAAACTACAGCATATTAAAAAAGCAGAGATATTGCTTTGCCACAAAAGGTCTGTATAGTCAAAGCTATGGTTTTTCCAGTAGTCATGTATGGATATGAGAGTTGGACCATAAAGTAGGCTGAAAAATCAAAGAATTGATGCTTTTGAACTGTGGTGCTAGAGAAGACTCTTGAGAGTCCCTTGTACAGCAAGGAGATCCAACCAGTCAATCCTAAAGGAAATCAACCTTGAATATTCAATGGAAAGACTGATGTTGAAGCTGAAGCTCCAATACTTTGGCCACCTGATGCAAAGAGCAGACTCATTGGAAAAGACCCTGGTGCTGGGAAAGATTGAGAGCAAGAGGAGAAGGGGACAAAGAGGATGAGATGGTTGGATGGCATTTCTGACTCAATGGACATGAGTTTGAGCAAACTCCAGGAGATGGTGAAGGACAGGGAAGCCTGGCGTGCTGCAGTCCATGGGGTAACAAAGATTTGGACATGACTGAATGACTGATCAACAACAACAACAATATATAGAAATAAAATTGGCTTTTTTATTCTAACTTTGTACCCTGTGACTTTGTTAAATTTAAGGATTTTTGAGGCATTTCCTTTTGTGCTTCCTTCCTTTCTTGGATTTTCTATTTCCATATCCAGTCACTCTGGCAGCCCCAAACTCTGATCTCTTAACTCCTCAGCCCAAGACTGTTGCTTTTTGCTTGAATTTTATATGCAATGACAGAGGATTGACAGTGCCCAGGAAGGAAAAAGTGGATAAATGTGGCCCTCACTCAGTGTGGTTTCTATCTTTCATGAGATGTAGCAAAAACCCTTACACATGTTGTATTTATTGTCTATTAAAAACTAAATATTACTATATTTAATATAGACACAATTATGAGACATTACATTAAAATTAGGCATTTATAATTTTGCATTGTCCAAGTTCATATGAGTAAAATGTTATTTTTATAATAAAGGCTTCTGAAATTCTAAAATGCTGCCACAAAACAAGTTTGCAAATAAACCATGTGGCTGATGCTAGACCAAATAATAAAGGACAGAACATTTCCTGGACTGAATTCACCTCTGTAGACTTGAAAATAGCATCCAGCTTTTTACAATGCATAATACTGCTCAACACTTTGATAATATTAAATTCTCACTGACTGATAGTAACAAGTTTCAAAAGAATTCATACTTGAAAACAAGGATTGCTGAAATTTATTTCAAACTCTTTTTAGCAGATTCTAAATACATTTTTTCCAGGTTCAGTGAGTTCTCAAGATTGCCAGTTGGCTTAACTTCAGCACATAAAAAATATGGTCTCATATTATCCAAATTTTACTAATTTGGTATCTTGGGAGCTTTCACAGAAGTGCGTGGCAACTACCTATAATGAGAAGTGTGGTTGGTTGGTCAATAGGGAGTTGATCATTAAATAAACACGTTATGTCTTACCTTCTCCTCAACAGGACAACATTACAGGTATATTTATAAGAAGGGAGGGAAGATAAGAGAAAAAAATAAGAAATAGGGTCTATATATTATAAAATCTAGAATATAACATCTATACTAACTGCATATTATATACTATTGAACAGAAATATAAGCAACAAATGCTAGTCACATACATAATTTTAAGTTCCCTAGTGGCCTGATTATAAAAGTAAAAAGCTCAACACAAACAAATGGAAAAATATACAGTGCTCATAGATTGGAAGAATGAATATCATTAAAATGGCATACTACCCAAGGTAGTCTACAGATTCAATGCAATCCCTATCAAATTACCAATGGCATTTTTCACAGAACTAAACAAATTACTTTAAGCCTTGTGTGGAAACATGAAAGACCACAAATAGCCAAAACAATCTTGAAAAAGAACAAAGCTAGAGGTATCACATTCCCTGATTTCAAACTATACTACAAAGCTGCAGTCACCAAAACAGGACAATACTGGCACAAAAACAGACACATAGATCAGTGAAACAGAAGAGAGTTCAGTAATGAACCCACACATATGGGCAATTCACCTACAACAAAGGAGGTAAGAATATACAATGGAGAAAAGACATCCACTTCAATAAAGTGTTGGGAAAACTGGACAGCCACATGCAAAAGAATCAAATTGGAATACTTTCTCATGCCATATACAAAAATAAGTTCAAAATGACTGAAGACTTAAACATAAGACCTGAGAGCATAAAATTTCTAGAAAAAAACATAGGCAGTATGCTCTTGGACATCACTCTTAACAACATTTTTTGGATATGTCTAATTAGGCAAGGGAAACAAAAGCAAAAATAAACAAACTGGAACCACATCAAACTAAAAAGCTTTTGCACAGTGAAAAACTAATAACAAAACAAAAAGGCAACCTACTGAATGGTTGCATACATTACAAACAATATAACTGCTAAGGGGTTAATATCTAAAATATACCAAAAGTTCATGTAATTCAACATCAAAAAAAGAACTCAATTTAAAAATTGGCAGGGGACCCGAATAGACATTTTTGCAAAGAAGACATACAGATGGCCAATAGACATGTTACAGAAACACAAGTCCATGTGCCTGACACACAGTGAGGCCAAACAATATCAGAATGTCAGAGTTTGGACAGAGAAAGTTTTATTAAGGGCCATGCAAGAAAATGGGTGGGTCATGCCATAAAACCCCCAAACTCTCCAAAAGTTTTTAGCAAAGCCCTTTTCTCCAAAAAAGCGAGGGCCATTGTTAGTTGCTGCAAACTCCTTGATATCAGTCTTTTTTCTTGAGGTCAGGTAATAATGTTCCTTTAAATCTCTACCAAACAAGTGTTATTCTCTGTGCTGTCAAAAAAGCGTAAGGTCCCAAGGCACAACTTTTCCCCTCTGAGGTCCAGGTCCTGACTAAAGGACCTCCGTTGGTGACTCCCTCAGGGACAGGTCCCCAGACCCTGCCCAGCTGTTACTCGCTGAGGGAGCCGGGTGTCCAGGACCCAGCTTGCCTTCAGGCTCCTCAGGCCACCCAAATGAAGATTGCTGCTGCTATTAGGTCACAGGACAGGGATAGGGGAGAGATTCTCTGCTGCCTCAAGGCCTGGGCCAAGGCCAGTGGGTGACCCTGGCGAGCAGGTGAGCTGGAGGGCTCAGAGAGGCCAGGATCTGTCTCTTACCTCACTCTCCACCTGAAGACCACCACTCCATCAACCATTGGCTGAATGCCTCACTAACGGTCACTCCTTGACAGTTGGTAGCTTGTGGGCGGGGCCCACTGCAGCGCTGACCAATGACTGAGCGGACCCATTGTCTCCTAACACAGTGCAAAGTAATGGTGCACAGCAGACAGCCTTGTGCTAAGGGCTGCCCTTCACCGCACTCCGTTACAAGGTGAGGTGGAGGGTCCCCAGGAAGAAGGCTGGGATCCGCCTTTTACCTAACTCTCTACCAGATGATCACCAGTTGGGTGAACGGGCCCTGAAACAAATCAGACTGAGAAAAACAAATACCACATGATTTCACTTATATGTGAAATCTTAAAATGAACATTACAAAAGAGAAATAAACTCATAAATATGGAGAATAAACAGGTGGATGCCAGAGAGGAGGGAGGTGGGAGGATGAATGGAACAGGTGAGGAAGAATAAGAGGTACAAACATCCAGTTATAAAGACAAATGAGTTATAAGGATGTTCTTTAAAATGATAAAAAGGTAAAAAGAAACAGTTAAAATTAATTATGATATATTCATCCTATCCTAGTATCATTTAAAGACATAATCACATAAAGTATTAATGAGAATCTACATTCTTTTGTTTATACTAAGCCATCTAAATCCAGACTGTATTCTACACTGACATCATGTCTCAGTTTGGACTGCTCACATTTCCAGTAGTCAACAGCAACATGTGGCTAGTGGCTACAGTATTAAAAAGAGCTATACTTCCTACATGAAATCAGTGAGTTATATCATGCCTCTCTATCCTGAGCAAGGATCATTTTTTTCATTTAGGATGTGAAAACACTCTGAACACATACTACACTGCAACAAAAATATGATGGGAGCAAAATCTAATGTAGGCAAGGATGAAAAGAACATTCCAACCGGAATGAACAAAGAATAACAAAAGTCTTATCTGAAATGGATCCACTAGCAGAAGTAGCACTAAATCTGCAATTGTTCACAGCAGAGCAGAAAATTTACACCGCATGGTACTGCTGAACAGACCAAAGAGTGAGGCACTAGACTAAAGGCCAAGAAATTTAATAACTGAAATATCCTCCGGAAAACTGACCACAAAAAAAATGTTAAAGCTGGTCTGAAAAGGAATGAATTCAAGCTCAAAATTATGCAAATATGGTAAAGATGCCATTGAACTGGGCTCAAAGAAGTCTTTGGTCATCTAAGGGCTGGCTTAAACCTTTCCAGAGACTTCAGAAGGCAGTACAAACTTCATACTCTCCCTCTACTGCAATTCACAGTGCCAGCATCTCAAAAGGAAGCTCCAGCACAGGTCTGCCGCCCCAGTTTTTACATCTGGTATCCAGTTCTGGGGCCCACTGCACAGGGGATGCTCCTTGATGGCCTGGCTCTGAAGCTGGCAGGCTTGCATTCTTGGTCCCACAGGACTGTAACAATAAGAGAGGTCTTGGAAGTCTAACAGCCTCAAGGTGCTGTTTAGACAGCTGACTGTAACACACCCCGACCTTAGTCTGAGAAGCAGGCTTCAGGTCTGGAACACATCTAAAGACCAAAAGATACTTTCAGAGAACACAGGCCTGGGAATGCCATCTTTCTGCTGTCTACTTTGCCACGGCTCACTGGTACTTCCCTGAAAAGAGCTTATACACTCTTCAGAGGCCCAGTTTTTGCAGCTGCCCCACAGGGAACCCCCTCTGATCACCCAACCTGGAGACCAGCAGGATTTATGACTGTGGTCCCACAAGACTGGATATATTTGTAAAAGTTGCTGTTTGATGGTCTAACTTCCAGTCAGCCTGAAACTAGATGCCAACTGAGATCCCTCCGTTTGGACCATTGACAGGAGTTGGCACATCCTAACTCACTGGGAGTTATTAACAATAAATTAAATTGCTTGGAAGATCACAAAGGTTTGTGAGACAAACAGGATCTAGAGCAAACTTGAACAATAAGTTTCATTTCCTCCACAAGGCCACTCCTCCAAGACTTGGAGAGGCAGCTGTTTCACCTAATAGAAACAAACACACAGAAACAAGTGCAAGAGTCAAGAAATGTTTGGCAAACTTCCTCATCAGCTCTGCCATTACTCTAAGCTACTTAGCTTGTGTTTCTAGACCTGAACATCTAGTCTTTTAAGAAGAAGTTAATGTTCCTATAAGCAGCAATGTATGCAAAAATGACCAAGATTACTATCAGAGTTTTTATACAATCACCAAAAGGAGAAGAAGAAAAAAAAGAGCTAAAAATGTTAACCCAAGGTTGAGTTATCCTCCTCACTAATTGATGGCAAAAAAAAAAAAATTGACATTCTGAATCATCAAATACACCATGGAAAACAATGTTAACAAAAGGCTCTGAGTCAGAAGGGAAGTGGCTGTCACAAAGGTAATGTACTGAAGTCCCTCTCTCATTTTCACACTCATATTTATTGAGGTTAACTCATATCTACAAACTATTCTTAATCATTCTACGAGTGTGGTTTTCTGCTTCCTCCTAAAACTCGAGGTTTTCCCTACTTTACAGGAGCATCAGGAAAGGGAAGAAGAGGGTTAATAACTTAAAGCTGCAATACTAAGAAGTACCAGCAGAGATGAAGTGAAGGCAGAGCAGGTGATAAAGAAGATAATGATAATAAACTAGGGGTACAGAGTGGGGATAGAAATGACAGATTCTCAAAGAAATGTTGGATTAACTTCATAAGCATCTTCATAATGATGAGCCTACAACATCAAGATAAGTTGAAATTAAGTTCAATCCTATTTTATGTTTTAGAAGTTCTACCAAAAAGAGTTACAGTAGGTTCTCATTATTTACAGATTCCTCACTTGCAAATTCTCCTACTCACCAAAATTTGTCTGTAGCCCCCAAATCAAAATTCATGGCACTTTGCCCATAATTCACAGATATGGGACAAAGATGGCAACAATTTGAATCATCCAATACACATCTTCCCAGCTGAGGTCAAAAAAGATGATGCTCTGCCTTCCTGTTTCAGCTGTCATACGTAACTAAGTGTTCTTCTCATAGTATATGTTGTGACAAGTTTTTGTGATTTGGGCTTTATATGAGCTCAGATGGTAAAGAATCTACCTATAGTGCAGGAGACCCAGGTTTGACCCCTGGGTTGGGATGATCCCCTGGAGGAAGAAATGGCAACCCACTCTAGGATTCTTGCCTGGAGAATTCCATGGACAGAGGAACCTGATGGTGGTCCCCCTAGGTTGGGATGATCCCCTGGAGGAAGAAATGGCAACCCACTCTAGGATTCTTGCCTGGAGAATTCCATGGACAGAGGAGCCTGATGGTGGTCCATGGGGTCTCAAAGACTGAGAGACGACTGAACAACTAACACACATAAACACAAACGAGTAATTTTGCCCTTTAAAATGGGCCCCAACCACCAGGCTGAAAGTACTGGCCAGTGTTCCTAGAAAGTTGTGATGTGCTATAGAGAGAAAGCTTCAGGAATGAGTTATAGTGTTATTAGCCATGAAGTCAATACTAATGAGTTAACGATATATATTAAAAAAAAATGTCTTTAAGTGGAAACACCCATAAAACAAAGTAGGGTGGAGAGAGGACAAGTGTAGACTGCATGAGCAGCTGGACAGCTTCACATGACCACCATGGCATGTGCCCTACCCTGAGCCATGCAACCCTCCAGGCGTATGTGCTTCACACCGTGGCAATGGCTGCTACAGCTGAGATGAAAGCTCAGCTGTGAGACACAGAGGTGGCTCAGACCCGAAGCAGGCAGAGCAGGACAGGGGCAGCCATTCCTGGTGCATACCTCGGCAGCACATCAGAAGCACGACCAATCTCTGTCTGTGGCCAGACCACCACAGCCTGCACCCCAACCAAGCTGAGTGCCTGCATCAATCCTTCTTGTCCTTCTGCTGCCCTCTGGGTCAAAACAAATTCAAGAGAACAGAACTGACATCAAGCATTTTTTTCCAAACACAATAAGAAACTGGTAATCAAATATAAGAAAAGTGGGAAACTAAATAACGAACTACTAAAAAAACCAGTGGGTCAGTGAAAAAATCAAAAAGGAAATCGAAAATATCTCAAGACAACTGTAAATGGACACACAACTTTCCAAAATCTATGCAATGCAACAAAAGCAGCTCTAAGAATGAAAATAAAATAGAGGCCTTCCTCAAGAAACAAGAAAAATCTTGAATAAATAACCTAACCTATCATCTAATAAAATTATAAAAAGAATAAAGCCCAAAGTCAGCAGAAAGAAGGAAACAATAAAGATCAGATGGTAAATAAATGAAATAGAGACCAAAAAAAAAAGAAAGAAAAGAAAAGATCAATGAAACCAGAGCTGGAGCTTTGAAAAGATAAAACTGATAAAACTTTAGTCAGCTCATCAAGAAGAAAAGAGAGAAGACCCAAATAAACAAAATGAAAAATGAAAAGAAAAAATAAGAACTGATAACACACAGATACCAAAAATCATAAAAGAATTCAACAATTACATGCCAACAAATTGAACAACCTAGGGGAAATGAACAAATTCCTAGAAATAAACAATCTTTCAACACTGAATCAGGAAGAAATAGACAACCTGAAAAGACCAGTCATTAGTAGTGAAATTGAATTTGTACTTAACCAAAAAAAAAATTTTCCAGCAAACATAAGTGCACAGTCAGACAACATCACAGGGGAATTCTACCAAACATATAAAGAAGAGCTAACACCTATCCTTCTCAAACTATTCCAAAAACTTAAAAAGGATGTAATACTTTCAAATTTATTCTGTGAGGCCAACATTACTGTAATGCCAAAGCCAGACAAAGACACTAAAAAAAAAAAGGAATTACAGGGCAATTATCTCTGGTAAGCATAAATGTAAAAATGTACAAGTCCTCAACAAAATATAAGCAAATAAAATTCAACAATATAAAAAGGAACCATATACCACAATCAAGCAGAATTTATTCCAGGGATACAGGGTGGTTCAATATTCACAAATTAATCAGTATGACACACCATATTGACAAAGGCAAGGATAAAAAATCACATGATCATTTCAACAAATGCAGATAAAGCAGATGACAAAAATCAAAACCCATTCATGATCAAAACTCTCATCAAAGATAAAGACCAATACAGTATACTAACACATATATATGGAATTTAGAAAGATGGTATCGATAACCCTATATGAAAAACAGAAAAAGAGACACAGATGTACAGAGCAGACTTTTGGACTCTGTGGGAGAAGGCAAGGGTGGGATGTTTCAAGAGAACAGCATCGAAACATGTATATTATCTAGGGTGAAACAGATCATCAGCCCAGGTTGGATGCACGGGACAAGTGCTCGGGCCTGGTGCACTGGGAAGACCCAGAGGGATCGGGTGGAGAGGGAGGTGGGAGGGGGGAACGGGATGGGGAATACATGTAAATCCATGGCTGATTCAGGTCAATGTATGACAAAAACCACTACAATATTGTAAAGTAATTAGCCTCCAACTAATAAAAATAAATGGAAGAAAAAGAAAATTTAAAAAAAACTCATCAAAGTTAATAAAGATAGAACACTTATCAACATAATAAAGGTCATTTATGACAAACCCACACTAACATCATACTCAACAGTGAAAAGATGAAAACCTTTCCTATTAAATCAGGAACAAGACAAGGATGCACTTTTGTCACTTTTATTTAATACATTATTGGAAGCCCTTGTCACAGCAATCAGACAAGAAAAAGAAAAGGTACCCAAATTTTTTCCCAAAGAGAAAAGTGTCACTATTCACAGATGACTTGATGCTTTATATAGAAAACCCTGAAGTCTTCACCCCAAAACTATTAGATTGATAAATTAATTCAGTAAAGTTACAGGATACAAAATATACAGAAATCTGTTGCTTTTCTATATACTAATAATGAACTATCAAAAAGAGAAAGCAAGAAAACCATCCTTTTTAAAATTACATTTAAAAAGAATAAAAAAACCTAGGAATCAACTTCCCAAGGAAATGAAAGATGTATATTCTGAAAACTATGAACCATTGATGAAAGAATTTGAAAATGGAAATATACCCCATGTTCTTGAAATGTAAGAACTGATAATATTAAAATATCCATACTACTCAAATCAATATACAGATTTAAAGCAATCCCTATCAAAATATCCATGACATTTCTCACAGATTAAGACAAATAATCCCAAGAATTATAGAACCACAAAAGGTCCTGAATTGCCAAAGTCATATTGAGAAAAAGGAACAAGATGGAGGTATCATGCTTCCTGACTTTATACTGTGAATCCATAGTAATCAAAACAGCAAGGTACAGGCACAAAAGCAGACACAAACCAATGGATTAGAGAACCCAGCAATAAAACCACACACATATGCTCGATTAATCTATGACAAAGGAGGTAAGAATATACCATGGAGAAAAGGCAGTCTCTTCAATAAGTGGTGCTGGGAAAACGGGACAGCTACATGCAAAAGAATGAGATGAGAACATTTCCTTACACTATATACAAAAATAAACTCAAAATGGATTAAAGACCTAAACGTAAAACCTGAAACCATAAAACTCCTAGAAAAGAACTTAGGCAGAACACTCTTTGACATCAATTGTAGCAATATTTTTGGATCTGTCTCAAGGCAAAAGAAATAAAAGCAAAAGTAAACAAATGGGACCTTATTAAACTTAAAAGCTTTTGCACAGCAAAGGAAACCATCAACAAAAAAAAGACAATCTACTGAATGGGAGAAAAAATTGCAAATTATATGATCAATAAGAGGTTAATATCCAAAACATATAAACAGGTCATATAATTCAATATCAAAAACAACTCGATTAAAAGATGGGCAGAAGCCTGAGCAGTCATTTTTTTTCAAAGAAGATTTGATAGTCAATAGGTTGGTAACTGCAACACTTTTAAAGATCACTGGACACAAATAGGACATCTCCTTTAGAAGTTCTCTGACACAAGTTTCAATCCCAGCTCTTTCCTGCTGTCTGCCTAAAGTCTTTCCAACAAACATGAACTACTCAATTATTACTTCACTAGTACCCATTTCAAACCGTTCAAAAATAAAATTTTTCTAATATCAACATCCCTTTATTGTTTCAGAGTGAGTACTTTACACAAGTTTTCTTAAAGTAGGTTGTCTGCTGACCGGCCCCAGTGGCCAGTTTCTTAATTAAAGCAGTGGACGTAACAGCAACAACTTCCCTTTCTTGGCAACAAATCTCTCTGAAGGTGTGATTACTCTCACACTCTCAAGCTGCTCCTAAATTAGTGCTATCTGTGCTTCACCCTTCACAGTGAAGCTGAAACCTGAGACAAACAAGTCTAAACAAACAAAAGCAGACAGAAAACTCTTTTTTTAACCTTCAAGAGGTAGAGATTTCTCAATGATAAGAATGACACCTTTATTTTAGGGTTAGGTGGATAGGAATACTTGAGCCCCAAACCATTAACATAACTTTGTTCTTGGAATAAAACTATTTATCAGTGATAAAATTATAAAGATCTAAGAAAATAATGAAAAGACTTGCATGGAAAGGAACACAAAATAGTCAGAAATCATAGAAAATTGCATGGCAATGCCCAAATAATTTACAGTTCATGTTTCAATTGCTTTTGTCAGTTATAGAAGAATTGACCCTACTGAGTTACCTGCTACAACATATCACGTGACTCTCCTGAGCCACGGAGCCTATCCTCTCTCCATCCCTATTATATAGAACAGCAGCTGCAAAGAGTGGGCTCTTCGAGTCCATGGGAAAGGAGAAGGTAGAAGTTTAGAACAAGGTGAGCAGTGATCATCAGGAAAACAGTAACACCATCAGTAAAAACTTTCCTAAATGTCAAACAGGCCAGGCATGGTCAGAAGAATGGAAACCACCAAACACCTGCCCTCCAAAAGTAACCAAAAAAAAAAAAAAAAATCAAATTTCCAACAAGAAAACAAAAAGCAAATCTTCTAGAATTCCTATCCCACTGAACTTCTCAATTTTATATTTTTCACAGGAAGGAAAATAAATTAGACTGGAAGATGAATTGCCAGAAAGAGAGCTATAGAAAGATAAACAATGTCTTTACAATGAAGAGAAATTTTTATTTCATCTATTAAATTTGAAAAGATATCTAGTGTAGACTTCTACATTCCTGACAATCTCATTTCTCAAAAAAAAAAAAATTGTAAGGTTCAGAAATTGGATACATTCCACTTTCAGGAATTTGTCCTAAGGAAATATCTAAAGATAAATATCTAGATAGAGAAAAGATAGAGCTACAACAATGTTTATTACATAACTGTAATATCCAAAGTGGAAAACATTCTAAATGATTGACAATGGGGAATTGCTGCAATATATTTTGATGCATCCACACAGAGGAATTCTGTTCATCATTACAAACTGTGTACATCTTCCCCGATACAGTATGGTTTGAGATGATAAGTGTAACACAATTCCATCTTTATAAAAATGCATGAATGACTACACATATACGGAATGTATGCATGCTAAGTCACTTCAGTCATGTCCAACTCTTTGAGACCGTAGGGACTGTAGCCTGTCAGGCTCCTCTGCCCATGGGATTCTCCAGGCAAGAATACTGAGTGGGTTGCCATGACCTCCTCCAGGAATCTTACCAACCCAGACATGGAACCCACATCTCTTACATCTCCTGCATTACAGGCAGGTTCTTTATCACTAGCGCCACCTGGGAAGCCCATATATATGGAGTGGATATACACAAAAGCATTAATGTAATCATCCTAGTATGTTTGGCTTTCTTTTATTTCCTTATCTCTTTTATAATAAACATGTATTATTTTTTATACAAAGAAAAAAAGAGATCATTCAGAAGTAAAATACAAAAACAAGCAGATAAAGACTAAATGACTTCTCATTAACATCTTCAGCCTGCAGTAAACAGATGGTCCATTTCATACCACCGGAAAAGTCACTTTCCCATTCTGACATTTAAATGCAAGAAAAATACTAAATGCTTACCTAGGTTGCCATCGATTCATACAATTTGTTTTCCTAAGATGCAAGAATATTTTACCTGTGTATGATAAATCAATTGAGATGGCTAAGAAATGAGGTGTTCTAGTTAAATGATCTTCAAAGGTAAAAACAATTCCCCTCAGCAATGAATCAGTTCAATTTCATTTCTGTAGAGGCAGATAAAGTATAATGAACAAAATTTCAATCTGTCTTTTATGAAAGGCTGAATGAGGGATATGAGTACCTCAAAAGTCAATGCAAGTTATGAGACTCTGGCCACAGAGAAACTATAGAGAAAAGACTAAGTGAATTTGTTCTGACTGCAACATATGCCATGGAAATGAGTTCCCTGAATGAATTCCAGATGTACCCTGTTTTCTTGCAATCTATGTCTGTCTCTAAAGCGTAACACAGAAGATCCTCGGCTGATGGTACATAAAGCTTCATGATGTAAATCCATGGCTGATTTCATGTCAATGTATGGCAAAAACCACTACAAATATTGTAAAAGTAATTAGCCTCCAATGAATAAAAATAAATGGAAAAAAAAAAAGCTTCCAGTTAATGGCAGTCTTTTTCTAATGTCACTGAAGAAAGTTAGTATATCAACAAAATAAAATCTACTGAGATCAAGAAGCCTTTGTAAACAATATGTAAGTTTTTTTCAAGCCACACTTCATTCAAGACATGTATAGGATTTTTTGCCTCATCTATCAAAATCATACACAAATCACTTAAAGACTTGGGGATAAAAAATTTGAGGAAGGCAGTGGAACCAAAAAAATCAAAGAATGATAGATATCACTACATAAAGACTATTCTAATGTTGCCCTTTCTGACCAAATATACAACAGACAATATATTGATGTGAGACAAATAGCAAAACTAGGCCGGAAACACATTTGTAACAGATTGTGAAAGACTATGTATCTTCATTATATATTTTTTAAAATTCTAATTATTAAGAAAAGGACAAATTCACTTAAGGCCATGAAGCAGGCATTCAAAAAAGGTATTGAATCACAGTAAATATGATAAAATGTTTTATGTGTTTTGAAATAGTTAAATAAAAGTCGTAGTAATTATAATATAATTTTTTATTAAAGATGACAAATGCTTATGAAGTTTTTTAATGTACAAAAAAAAAGAGGTGAAACAGACACTGAAATACTGCTGGTAGGAATGTAAATCTGTCTAACATTTCTGGAAGGAAAAAATTTGGCAAATACACGTCAAAATGCTTTAAAAATATTTACTCTGACAAAACAGTCAGTTATATGTCCTAAGATTGTTTTTTATCCTTAGAAAAGATAACTAAGCACTATTTTTGACAAAAAGTAAAGGGATACGTCATCATGGCATTTTTACTTAAACTATAGGGATCCAAGCTAAGCTTTAATCACTGAAGAGATTGGTAAACCATAAATCTAAGATCTGCCTTATTAAAAAATTCGATCATCAAATTCGTATTCTCTACTTACATTCATTAATGTAAAACCAGAATATTTCTAAAAATCTAGAAAATAATTTTGAAATTGTTCAGATGGTAAACACTTCCATAAAATGGTATATGTCATAATAAGATTTCCAGTTTTTTCTCTTTCGAAGAAAACATTTTTTTACACCAGTTGTGTTTTCGTTGTATATATGCATGTCCATATTTTCTAAATTTTCTAAATAGAAACCTCTTCGTTGACAGAAGTTGGTGAACTATTTTTAATAAAAATAATTCATGACAGCACTATTTACATAATTGCCAAAAGTACAGAAACACGCGCCAGGTGCCGCAAATCAGTGGATGAATTGAATATACAAATCTTTAATACATAATATATCGATAGAATATTAGTCAGCCACAAAAAGGAATGAAGTAACTGATGCATGCTTACGAATCTTTAGTCAGTGAACCTCCAAAACATTATGCTAAGTCAAAGAAGCTTAAATACTGAATGGTTATCATATTATATGATTCCTGATTTACATGAAATACCCATGAATAAATAAATTCATAGAAACATATGCGCAGAAGTTTGGTGCGAGGTTGCCCCAAGCTGCTCAGGGACAGGGGAAACATGACTATATCGCACAGAGGTTTACTCTGGAAATGACAGAAACATTTATTAACTAGATAGAAGGACGCAGTTACACAAAGATTAGTGTAATTATACTAAATGCCACTGAATCTGTTCACTTCAAAAACAGTTAATTTTATGCTTTGTAAATGTCACCACAATTACTTATTTTAAAATTTAAGAAACAGGTTGTAGAGAAAAAAAAAATGAATAATCCCCTATTCATTATATGCTTACATCTTTAAAAATCTCTACGAAACTGCATTTCAGTCACTTGATACTCTTAAGAGACCATTACTTCAACCATGTGAACCCCAGGTAGGCTAATTTGTTCTGCTCCACTAGTCCTCCTAACTCTACACTATTTTTATTACACAAATATTAACAGCTAACACAAATATTTGGGTACTGTACTACTGAGTTTGTTCTAAAGAGTTCACATACGATTAAATTTTATACTGAATCATCACAGCAAGTCTCTTCGTGAGGTTATGGTCCATATGTGTTCATATTAGTGTAACTTATTATTATCTTTACAAATCAGAGCTAGAGCCATTGAATACTGACTTGCTGCAAGGGGATGCCAGTGTAGTGAACAGGATGTGGAATTTAAACCCATACTAGCAATGAAAATGCAGTAGTCCTCATCTCTGAATTGCTTCAACTGGAACGCGAGTTCTGTTCCCTACTTTCCTCAAAGTGTAATCCATGGGTCATCTTTCTTGACAGAAAAATTAGAAGTAGTGCTCAATAAGTTGGTAGTACAACTACGGGGTGAAACTACTCCAGATTATGAGCTTTTCATTACAGGATCATCACTGTAAATCTGTTTGCACATTTTTTTTCCAATGTCAACATACACTATCTATATATCCTACAACCAAGTCGGTTCAATAACATCTTCTTAGCCTCTGTTTTTTGTGCTCAGTTTATTTTCTGACTCTTTGCAACCTTATGGACTGGAGCCCGCCAGGTTCCTCTGTCCAAGGGATTAATGCCTTGCTTAATTTATTGGTAAACTTTTTTCCATGAAAATAATTATGCTGCTATGTCATCACAATTTAATGGCCCCATGGTGTCCCATTTAATAGAATGAAACAACCTATATAACCAGCCATCTATTAAAATATTTGGGTTGTTTATGAATAATGCTGAGATGAACCACATAATCCACACATCATTGTTCATGTTAACCAACTTACTTATGAGAATTACAGAAGTATGGTTAGTAAAATTACCTTGGTTTCCCCGTTTTCAATGAACTTGGGCGAATGAACATGCATTCAATAGCGTGTTTCTATAACAAATATTATACCGTCATGCTTGTTTTTAGAAAGTATTTAACATGTTTACAATTCTCATTTGCTTTGGTTTATTAGATTTTTTTTTACTATTTTTGTAATAAACTTCTTTCTAAGGTCCACACTTCTTTGTTTCGAATATTTGTAGATATTATTCTATCTTTTATGAACCTTAGGATCATCTTCCATTGCCCTCCCTACTGTATCTCTCCAACAGACCCCACAACTTTCCAGTGGCGAGGAAACGCTATGTTTGAATCTCTTTCCTACGATGGATTTGTTTTGTAAAGGTAATAGAACAATTTGATAGAGATCAATAGCACATTCTTTTACCCACATGCTGAGAGCCTCTTTGCTTAAAAGCTAATGGTCTAAATTCAGTTCAGGAGTTGTTTCTTAAAAAATAACGCCTCTGTATGGCGTGATAATTTTCACTTGAAAAAGGCAAGGTTCTCAGTCAAGTTGGAATGACCTTACTTCAGTGAACCTGAAGCTAACTTAATTGCAATCAAATTAAAGATAGCATAAAATTCCTGCTCAAGGAATGTCCTCCACTCTTATCTACTAAACAAGTGTACTTCTGATTTCACTACAGAAATAATCCCTCTAGAGCTAGCTGTCTTTGGATTTAACATGATGAAGATTAATGGGTCCTTCGTTATTCCTGGTTTACGCTATGTTAGCTTCCATCCTTTTTGGTTACTACCTTCTTCTTTTATTATGGTACAGTTTCGTACTCCTACCTTGGCTCTCTCTGTTTGTCTCTTCTGGTGGACCTTCCGAGAACGAAGAAATATCTGGATTCGTTGGTGCTTTACGACATTCCCCTTCTACAGGGGATTCCTTTCCACCAATCCTACTGGGAATTCTTTGGACTTTGAAGTTATCAGGCATTGCCATGGAAAATTCTTTACCTTTTTCTAAAGGCACTCAACGGTGTAAGCCATAATATGTGTTGTAAAAGTTGAAAAGTTAAAAATGTTTTAGTGAATTACTCTCAGTGGTTAACTGACTAGTGTGGTGTTTCGGACTTCTTTGCGACCACTTAGTTGGCTATACAGAACTGGAGCCCTACCATGTCACTCGCAGTCTTCAATCTCTCACATGGGATTATCCATAGCTTAAGAATACTCAGGAAATGACGTGTTGTCCACTTGGCTCTTTCTCCATGGGTATCTATTTCTAAATTTCCATGGGTTTAATCATAATCCTCATCTCTCTAGCCATTGGCATGGCAGATTCTTTACCCCTTGATGTCATCGAGGTGTAAATTTATTTAAGATCTTTCCCTCCTTATTCACTAGATTGATCCTGTAATGTCAAGGACAAGAATCTATCAGAAGGCTGCTCTTGCACCTTCTAAGTGGGCTCCAAAATACGTTGGCTTTGATGGGAATGTCTTTAACTAACTCCACCTCCCCAGCCTCCCGCACTCTATGAAACTAACCTTGTTTGACTTTAGCCATGTAACTAAATGATGACAATTCATATAGAACACGATTTCATAGTGCGGGGTTTATAAAAAAAACAAAAGTGCCAAGTACATGTATCTGGGTCCAAACGCAATAAAGGTAGCAACAAAAGGGGCCCCCCCCTTGAACTTCACCAAGCCATTACTCACTTGGATTAATTTGTAAAAACCAAAGGCTTATTTTCTAGAAACTACCAAGCTATCATCCCCCCTGTCTTGTGTTTGTACCATACTAGTGTTTTTAGTCATGGTTTCCAGGCAAGCATATTGGAATGGGTTGCCATTTCATTCTCCAGGGTACTTCCTGACCCAGGGATTGATCCCGGTCTCCTGCACTGCAGGCAGTTTCTTTACTGACTGAGATGCCAGAGCAGCCATAATCATACTGGACATGAAAATTCCACATTCAGTCAAAAGTATCCAACAAGAAGCAAAGATACAGTCCCCGTTTCTATAATATAAAACCAGAAAAAAAGAAAGTCATAAAATGTTGAGTTTGGAACCTTTCCAGATTATCTAAAGCAATCTCTTTTTTTTTCCAAATGAGATCAAGTTCAAGAGAAAGCAAGCTACCCAAGGTCACACAATTAGCAGCAAGACAAATCCCATATTGGGTCCTTGACCCTTTTTCAA